>KN474107.1:2612-20091 GCA_000787095.1 Periophthalmodon schlosseri | reverse complement strand
CTCTCTTTCTCCCTCTCTTCCTCCTCTTTCTCTCTCACCTGTTTCTTGTCGTCCGTAGATCCGTCCTTCTCTGGAGATAGAGTCTGGAACAGGAATCCTCTGGAGTTCCTTGGAGCCAAAGGATTTCCTTCTGAGATGGAGGCGAGTTTGTGGAGCATGGACTGGGGCTGGCTGAGCAGAGAGCCCCTCTTGACCTGGAGGAGGGACGGCAGGTAAACATCAGGTTAGAGTTAGAGCATCAGGATTAACAACAATCAAACTAATGAGCACGATCTCAAAGGTGGACATTTTGGAAGTCTCATCTCAAACACAAACAACAAAATCTGTCTTATTGTGCATAAAAAAGATCTAACCCTGTGGTTTAGATCTGTACAAACATGTTCTGAAATGTCCCTGTGTGTCAGATGCCCTGAAATGTGATTGTATTAGTTTGTCAGGTCAGATTTTTTGTCAGTTCATCTGGACGGGTTTAAAATGAACTTTGAACAGAATCCCATTATTAAAACATATCATAAATGTAAACACACACACATTTATATGAAACCATAAGTTACGATGGTGAAAAAGTGAATACATAAATACCTGTAGATTCTGTGTTGGTGTCTGGAAAGGATTCAAAGCAACAGTGGCCTTTTTCTCAGCTGGAGCGACCACTGGAGACTCTGCAAAAATGTAGAATATAAAATAAATGTCTTTAACTGTATCATTAGTGAAGTTATTCATTTAATGTTGTGAAAAAAGTAGCTAATGTTTGTTTTGTAGCATTAAGAACATATCATTTCTGTAACAGTTTGGCACAATAATAATTATAAACCTGACTGAAATGTGTTTGTGTTAAGACAGCACATCTAGAACGCTGCTGCTCGGGTCCTGACTAGAACCAGGAAGTATGAGCACATAAGTCCTGTGCTCAGGTCTCTGCACTGGCTCTTGTGGCTTAGAGAGCAGCTCTGCTTGTTACAAGTCTCTCCATGGCCCAGCACTAAAGTACATCTCCCACGTGTTAGTGCCATATGAACCATCTCACGCTCTGAGGACTTCAGGGACCGGCCTCCTGCTGGTGCCCAGAGTCAGGGCTAAACCAGGACTAAAGCAGGACTAAAAACCAAGACTAAACATGGGGAATCAGTGTTTGTTTTATGCAGCTAAAACCTGGAACAGTCTCCCTGAAGATGTGAGACAGGCCTCTACTTTGACAATATTTAAATCCAGGTTTTTATTCTACCTCTTCTCTTTTAATGTTCATTTTATAATGATTATTTATTTTTTGATTTGTTTGTTTTTTTTCTTATTCTGTAAAACACTTTGAATTACTTTGTGTAAATTATGCCGTACAGATAAATCTGCCTTGCTTTGCTCAGCTCTGGCTCAGGCTGACGATCAAAACAAACGCACCTTTTCTCTCCAGTTTCTTCTTTGTGAGTTTTTTGGCGAGTTTCATGAAGCGACTCTCCTCATCTCCAAACTTCTCCTCGTCTGCGTCGATATCGGCCGGTTTCCCTTTGGATTTCTGCTCAGACTGAAATAGAAATAAAACATTATGAACCAAAATAATTAAAATAACTCAGAACCTCCATGTTTAGATGTTGCACACACATCAGGCGGTGATCGAGTCGCCACGGAGATCTTCGTTATTGGTTCTTTTTAAAGGCAGTGTGCTACGTGAGCCACTGACGTCACCAAAACAAAACTGATTCTTTCTTAATAAATGTAATCAAATTAGTTTTGCTCGTTTTCACCTCCCTAGTCCACTTCTTTATACAGGCTGTAAGCATAGCTAGTGTGACGTCACCCACAGCGTTCGGCTCCAGCCAAATGAAGCTCATCGAGGCTAGTAGTTATAGGGGCCAATTTGGAGCCGAGTTCCATATTTGGAATTCTGACCGCAAGTATAGCAGCCAAAGAGCCAATACGGAGCGAGGCAGTTGACCGCCTGCACCGCCGGTTTAGCAGGAAGTGGGCACTTGGCAATTCGGGGGCCCATTCGAGGGGTCCCAAAGCCCCTTGAATGGGCTACCAAATAGCAAAGCCCCTCCCTTGTGGCTCAGAGGGAGGGACTTATATAAAATATCAATTTTTTCACACGTCTGACCTGTTCTCGGAGCCACTGTTCTCTCTCCAGTCTCTCTCGTTGTCTCTGGACTTCAGTCTGATCCACATCTTCATCCTCCTCCTCTTCCTCTCCTCCCTCTGCTCCCCCTCGGTCCATCAGGAAACCATCGTCTGAAAGAACACAGTGAAAACATGGAGAGTTTGAAGTTCGTTATATCGCTAGAAAGATAGAAAATATAGACAATAAACGATAATATTTAAAGTAATCTATGCCACTGACATAATAACCCTGAAGAAGCATTGTCCCCAAAAACGATTGTAAGTGTATGATATGGGTAAAAAAAAAAACATGAACTGCAGTAAATAAACAGCAGAATGAAACACTTTGGTGGAGAGTTTGTGTCTAGAATGAGTCAGTGATTTATTCAACCCCCCACAGCTCAAATCTAATCCTAGAACAGAAAAAATAAAGAGATCCTGACTAGAACTAAGAAAGTCCCACGATAAAAACTGACCCCAAAAACGATTATTCCATCAAACATAAACTGAAGGATGAGTCGATGTAGTGATTATTGTGACAGGCCAACCTCTCATTTAATGTTTTTACTACTTTCTACATTTTATATACAAACAGAAGACATCAGATATATGGAATTATGTAGGAAAGAAAAAAGTGAAATAACAAAATTTTATATTCAAATCTTCAAAGTATCCTCCCTTTGCTTTAGTGAAAAATATTTAGTAGAGTTATTTAACTTTTTTTCCTTTACTACATAATTCCATATATCTTACTTCATATATTTGATGTCTTCTGTGTGTTTATAAAATGTAGAAATGATAAAAATAAACTGTGTGTTTATAAAATGTAGAAATGAGTAAAAATAAAACACTGAATGAGAGGGTGTGTCCAAACCATAGACTGTATAAAAAAGTGGACTAAGTGAGTGTGACGTCACCCACAGCATTCAGCTCCAGTCAAATGAAGCTCATTGAGGCTAGAGCAGTTATAGGGGCCAATTTGGAGCCGAGTTCCATATTTGGAATTCTAACCGCGAGTATCATAGCAACCAAAGAGCCAATCCAGAGTGAGGCTGTTGAAGGTAATGCCCCTTCCCGCCCGCACCGCTGGTTTAGCACGGAGCGGGCGCTTGACAATGCTGTCAATCAAACCTGTTGTTAGAGTCAGAGTCGATGGAGCCGGAAGTGCGCCCATGATCACTTCCTGTTTGGAATGGTGCGGCTAGCAGGTTAGCTATGTCCATTTATATGTACAGTCTATGGTCCAAGTGTTTGTCTGGTTGTGTACATCAGTGTAGTCCACATGTTTTCTGTTTCTACATTGGATTCTCTTTAATTCTAAATGTGTCTGTACCGATGTTTTTCCACTTGAAGCGGCGAGCTCGTCCTGGCCCGTCCGAGTGCAGGTCTCCGTGGGCTAAGTACCTCTCCTGATACAGCCTCAGTCTGCGCTTGTCATCGTCCATCACCCGCTTCCTGAAGACAACAGAACAAAAATATTACATTTGGGACACAGACCTGGATAATGAGGCCTTCATAAGATTAAACCAACATCAGACAAAAACACCACATCATTCTGATAATGTGGCTGTAAGTACCTGGTCACACATGGTCACATTTTTATACAGCGCTTTTCCTTCAAGGCTCAAAGTTCTTTACATCAAGGAATCACACACCCATTCACACACACAGAGAGACACTGGGAAAGAAGGGGGTTAAGTGTCTTGCCCAACGGCACAACAGCAGTATTCATTCGTGGGAGCTGGAAGCGCATGACTAACCTGTGAGTCAGTGGATATGACCGCTCTACCAATGATGTTATGTCAAGAGAGGGATTTGAACCACCAACCTACACATCAGTGGACAAACACTCTACAACCTGAGCTACTGTCGCCCCAAAACCTGCTGATATCAAAAAATGGAAATAGACTTTATTTTCCTACAAAACTAAAAGTATTGTATGAAGAATAAGAAAGGTGTAGAAGAAATAAATACAACAGCTGGAATCATGTGGATCTGTGACTCAACACCGAGGAAATCACACACACACAGACGCACACGGGGCTCTACCAGGTCAGCCATTTAAAATTTTTTTTTTTTTTAAATCACTATCATTTTTAATTTTATCTTCCTATCTCCTTCTTGTTCATTTTTTCACTTGAGCTCACCCCTCTCACTTCCTCTCTCTCCCCTTCAACTTCAACATCCTTTAGCCACACACACACACACACATATACACACACGCACACACAAGGTTTATTTATATATTTTTTGGCTTGTCTACCAACTGTCTTGTTATGTCTTCTGTCTTGTTATTTGTCTTGTTATTAATATGTCCCGGACCTACAATCGTATTTAAAAATGCTTCACTTGTGTGTCTGTCTGGCTTTAAATAAAAAAAATAAAAATGTAAAAGTACTGTCTGAAATGTGTTATGTAGCTGTTCTTTATCTCTCAAGTAACAACAGAACAACTTTGTGTAAAAAGCTGAAACATTGTGTGACTTTCTGGCCCCACTATGATCAGTAAATAGTCTCATTACAGTTTTTAAGCCCATATCGGCTTATAAGCCCATATCGGCAGAACAGATATTTTGGAGCCGATATATAAATGGACATAGCTAACCTGCTGCCGTCGCATTCCAAATAGGAAGTGATCATGGGTGCTTGGCTCCATTGACTCTGGCTCCAATTCACTTTACATTGAAAAACTGTGGCCCCTCTCTTTGTAACTGCTGCTGTCAAACTTGTCATTTTGGTCTTAAAATGTTCGTATTAACCCGCTCTACATGATCCTGGGGTTTTTATTTCACTATTGTGTCCGTAACTCAAGATATGAACATTAATAAGAGACAAATCAGGCGCCTTCTTTCCCTGAGGTTTGATTGATAGGTTTGACTGACAGCGTTGCTAAGCGTCCGCTCCCTGCTAAACCAGTGAGCAGAAAGGGGTGTTACCTTCAACAGCCTCGCTCTGGATTGGCTCTGTGGTTGCTATGATACTCGTGGTCGGAATTTAGCTCCTCATTCGCCCCTGTAACTAGCCCACTCTCACTTAGTCCACTTCTTTATACAGTCTATGAATACAGCAAATTATTTTAGATGGGCGCCGATATGCGATACCAGTGATATTCGATACTGGTATTGAGTATCGCTGCGTCCCTCAGTTTTACATTAAAATAATACAGTGACTCACATGTGAATCTTGTTGACTTGGTCTTGGAGCTCTTCGTCTGAGGGCAGTTCTTCAAGTAGCTCTTCCTCTTCGTACTCACTTCCTCCTCCATCATCCTCATCATCACTGCCCTCATCTGACCCCGAGAGCTCCGCCTCCGACTCCAGGTAATCCGCCAACCGCCTAAGACACAGAGACACAGACACAGAGGAATTTAGATACAAGAAAATACATGTGTGGAATGTTGTGACACAATCTTTTTTCAATTTTTTCTGGTGTAAAGTTATAATCTACGACAGGGAGATATCACAACATTGATTGAAACGGGTCCATTGACTTTTCGTTCAAAGTGCTGCTCTGCTGGACCATGCTGACGGACACATGATGACTCATGATATCGACAAGTGAGAAGATTTTTAAATTTGTGTCAAAATGGATTCAGAACTCTAGATGTTTAACCCCTTTAAAAGAGAACAGTGTGGGGTTGTATATGGCATCTTGATGTTTTGCCCTGATGTTTAAACCAAACTCCTCACATTTTTTTCTTTTTTTTTGATGTCTTTGGAGCAAACACGGCCTCGATCTCCTCCTCCTCCACATCATGGTTCTCATCCTCCTCTTCCTCCTCCTCTCCCCCGCTGCTGTTGCTCTCTCCATCTCCATCATCCTCCTCCTCCTCTTCTTCATCGTTCTACAGGACACAAACATTTTTAACTCAATGAGACATCAGCACATGTATAGTACAGTATGGGGACACGGACCTGGCCAGTTTGACTCTCTTCATCAGACAGAAACTTGAACTCATAATTGCCCTCTTCCTCCTCCTCTTCTTCTTGCTTCTGTTCTGGTTTGTTGACGCTATATTTAGAAGAAACAGAACATATTTACCTTAAAATATAGACATTAAAAATATGGAGATTGTAAAAAATGAAATGTATACCTGTTTTTGTCTGGTGATGCTTTCTGGGGACCTTGGAGAAAAATAAAAAATAAATGTTACAAACTAAAGTCAACAAGTTCCCCGTTCCTCTGTGAACACGTTTATAAAATTTGAAATTGATGATGAGGTGAAGTTAATATGACGTAAACAGACAGAGAAAAAGCACTTTATATTGAGCTGATGGACAAATGTAATATATATGTGCAGATAAACTAAAATATTAAAAATACATCATGAGTTGTAAGAATTGTTATTTTTGCGTGAGAATCACAGACTGTGTAAAGAAGTGGACTAAGTGAGTGAGACGTCACCCACAGCGTTCAGCTCCAAATGAAGCTCATCGAGGCTAGAGCAATTATAGGGGCCAATTTGGAGCAGAGTTCCATATTTGGAATTCCGACAGCAAGTATCAAAGCAACCAAAGCCAATCCGAAGCAAGGCTGTTGAAGCTCCCTGCTAAACCAGCGGTGCGGGCGAGGAGGGGCATTACCTTCAACAGCCTCGCTCTGGATTAGCTCTTTGGTTGCTATGATACCCACGGTCGGAATACCAAATATAGCATAGCAACGCTGTCAATCAAACCTGTTGCTAACGCTAGCGAGCGTGACCTCAGGAAAAGAAGGCAACTGACTTGTCTGTTATTAATGTTCATATCTTGATTTACAGACAAAGTAGCAGAATAAAAACACCAGGATCATGTAGAGCGGGTTAATACGAACATTTTAAGACCAAAATGACGAGTCTAACAGCAGCAGTTACAGAGAGAGGGGCCACAGTTTTCTAATGTAAAATGAATTGGAGCCAGACTCGATGGAGCCGGAAGCCTGCCCATGAGCACTTCCTGTTTGGAACGCAGGAGCTAGTGCGTTAGTCATGTCCATTTATATATACAGTCTATGATGAGAATCGACACATTTTGATACCTCAGTCAGTATTGATATGTCTTCACTACCTTATAATGCAAATAAATTCACAACTTTGGTTGGTGGTCTCCAAAATTATTGTCTTTAAAAAGAACCAATGTTGTGAATGCTAAAAGACAACATAAACATTTTTGGATTAGCAAATAATACATTCTCAGTACAGTCACTCACTTTGACTGGGGAACTTTCCAGAGCAGAGACCCAAGAGTTGCTCCATCTCCCCCTCTTCGCTCTCCTCCTTTTTTCCCGATTTCACCTCTCCATCTTCGGCCTGAGTTTGCGGGAAGGCCCCTGAACACAGCCCCATGAGTTCATCCTCTCCTCCTTCTCCCAATCTGTCCTCCTCCTTCTCTCCCGCAAACGTCCCCGAACACAACCCCATCAGCTCCCCCATGTTGGCATCCATGGCGTTCTCATCCAGACTTCCAAGGATCAGTTGTCGTTTGTGGGATCGTGGTGCTCCGACTCGGGGGCCGACGTTTAGGAACCCGTCGGCGTCCAGTAGCTGCGAGTGCGGTTCGTCCTCTAGGGAGAAGCGACCCAGGGACTCTCCACACAGATTTGGCCCAGACGCCTCACATCCGAGTGGGCCTGAGTCAGCGTCAGGGGAGGGCGGAGCGTACAGGTCCTGGGAGTCCTCAACGGGTAAACACAAGGAGGGCTCTGACAGTTTACCGGAACTCTGAAAAAATGGAGAGAATGTATTTAGTAGATACTCTCTATGGGTGAATGTTCAGCAGTTACCATGGTGACACAAAATGCACACATTAGCAAACACTGGCAAAAAAAGTTTTGAGATAGAAAATGAATGAACTTAAAGAGCACATTTTCAGGAGCCTGTGATCAATCCGAGTTCATGGTCCTGTTTACGAGTTTGATTTTACACAAAAATGTGAGAGTGACTAACTGAAAAACTGTTGGCTAATGTTCAGTAGCTTGTGACTAATCTTATTTGAGAGGGGCTTCTTTACCAGCACAAATCAGCTCACCTGTTGTAGTTCAGCTATGTCAGCTCTTTATGGCCAGATTATGTTAAAATAAAGTCTATCAAAGCCTTAGACAGAGCAATGCCCACAGTTAGCGTCACACCCCCAGGAAATGTTAATGACATCAGTTTCAAAGTATCAGTTGGATGTGTTGACCTGGTTTATGGTTAATAACTCTGTAATTACTGGGCCTAGCCACATGAAACGGTCCTGGTTCGGTCCTGGTTCCGTCCTGGTTCGGTCCTGGTTCCGTCCTGGTTCGGTCCTGGTTCCGTCCTGGTTCGGTCCTGGTTCCGTCCTGGTTCGGTCCTGGTTCGGTCCTGGTTCGGGAGTATTGTCAAAGGACTTTTAGACATAAGATTAATATGACGAGTTTGTGGAGCTGATCCCACACAAATAATGAGAAGGTTCAGCATTTGTGGAGCTGAAGTTTCACTGATTTTGAAAGAAATCTCCAATCTCCCATAGAGTTATATAGGCCCCGCCCTCCATCTGAAATCATGACATCAAATTATAGAACGTGAACAAAACCCATCCATGGGTTTCAGAATAATAACAGTATAAATTAACAATTTAAAATATTATCTCTTTTAGATGGGAATAAGTGCTCAAAATGTGGCATAAAACAGGAAGCTGAAACCAGAAATATTATGCTAAATCTTTGAGGTTTTAATCATGTTTTTTCATTTCTGGATCATCGTGCTCATAAAATCTCAGTTTACATCTACCCCCTATTCCTGACCTGGGTCTCGTACTTCTTGGAAAAATCATAAACAAATTTAAAGCAACACTATGCAACTTTCAAGAGGTGGCACCTGCAAGATTCCACGGAAACAAAGTTAAAACCATACTTCGGAACATTCTCCATGTTTTTAGTGCAACAACAACCAAGATTTGTGGCTAAAAAGTTACGTACTGGGGCTTTAATTTCAATCGAATCAAATGCATTTTTGTAAAGCCCAAAATCACTGTAGCAGTCTATTCTTAAGGCTGAACAAGATTATTGATTATCAATAACCAACAGAAAGTTAGAAAATCCAACAGTGAAACAGACCAACAGTCTGTCCCACAGTGCCCCCTATCCTTAGACCCTCCACCTGCAGGAACAACTCAAACAATCCCAGTGGAACAAAAATGCACTAAATGAAAAATACACTCACTTTGGATGCAGAGCCGAGGAAGCTGGGCCTGAACAGAGAGAGAGAGGGCGAGGGCGACCTGAACACTGACGCGCACAGGCCTCTGGGGGCGCTGCGGTTCACAGGCTGATACGACGTGAGCATCGAACCAGGAAGCTCAAAACTGCTGTTGTGACTGCTGTCCTTCATCAGGGACAAAGAGTCCTCCTCCTCTGGAAAACCAAAATTAATATATTTGTAGAAAATTTGTTTTTATAAAAGTTAATTAATGTTTGTTTGTTTCTCACCGATTTTACTGCTGCTGTCTTGTCCAGAGGCGCCTGGTCTTCTGAAACCATCACTGAAATTAAAGCATTTGACTTTCAGATCGATAATCTTTGGTGAATATATAATTTTACTTCCTGGTTGGACGTGCACAGAGACAATTACATAACTGTTACCTAGCCAAGATAAGATCAATAAAAATATATGGCACCAGCTCTATTCAGCTTTTCCCCTCTAACAGACACTTAAAGGTTCTTTATCATACAAAACTGACTCTTGTGAGCTTTAATCCATATTCTAATGCTGTTACCTCCTCAAAAACATACCTGGAGTTGTGTTTTGTTTCATTCACACGTTTGAGTAACACTTTATTATTAGTCTGTCTACATCTCCAAACCTCAAAATGCTCTGTTCCACCTTGTGATGTCATGAAGTGGTAGTTTTCAAGTTAACAGCTCCTTTTACCTTTAGTTCAGTAGAGATTGGCAATTCCAGAGCTGAAATCATCCAAATGATTCTAGTGAAGGTGTATAGAGTTTAAAAACACAGTGGGAGTGGAGTGTATTACCATATAGTGACATCACAAGGTGGAACACAGTGTTTTCGGTTTGAGAGAAGAACTCAATAGCCTAAATATGCAGGGTTTGTGTGTTCACATGTGTGAATGAAACAAAAAACACAACTCCAGGTCGGTCTGTGATGAGGAAACAGTTTTACAACATTTAAAGTCCCCATATTACACTATATTCTGATCTCTGTTCTAATGCTATGATAAATATTTAGCACAGGGACCATCGACAGTGAGCATGTCCCACACAGAGTTTATTTTCATGATTTACACTGTAGATTCTCACTGAAGGCATCTTTACTACATAATTCCATATGTCTTACTTCATATATCTGATGTCTTCTGGGTGTATATAAAAATGTAGAAAGTAGTAAAAATAAAAAAAACAACAAAACAAAACACTAAATGCGTATATCCCAGTACCCGGTTCGTGAGCTGCTGTTTCCAGGGAACAGCAGCAGAGTTCCGTCGGTGTTGAGGAGCTCAGGAGTGGGGGGAGCTCTGCACAGCCCGGCCGGAGACAGGCTCCTGACGCTGGGCACCGCACTCCCATCCTCCCCCTCCTCCTCTGGGTCTCCATCATCTCCTCCCAACAGGTCATCCACTCCCTGGAAAACAACCAGACAGAGGGTCAAACAGAAATATCGGTTCTATCACATAATGAGTCTATTTACAGGCCTCACTGCTGTTTTATCCAGCTCTGTGGTAGAAAGAAGAACAGGGAAAAGGTCTTAAATAAACTCATCAAGACCATTAAACATTTGACTCTGACACCTTAGTCTCAAAATCTCATTCTTAAAGTAAATGGTCACATTTTTATATAGCACTTTTCCATCTTAAAGGCTCAAAGCACATCAAGGAACCACCCACCCATTCATACACACCAGTGTCACACACGTGTCACACACACACACACCAGTGTCGCACAGACACACCAGTGTCGCACAGACACACCAGTGTCGCACAGACACACCAGTGTCGCACAGACACACCAGTGTCGCACAGACACACCAGTGTCGCACAGACACAGCTTTTCAAAAACTGCTTTTTAATCTTTAGAAATATGTCATTCACTCTGACGTCCTGCCTGTATCCATGTCCTCACCTCTTCCTCCGAGTCTGTCATCTCTTCCTCTTCCTCCTCTTCTTCCTCTGCGTCCTCTTCGTTGTCTAGTCGGTTCAGTTCTGCTTTTCTGGCTCTCTCCTCTTTCCTCCTCTGGGCCATCGCCATCTGCAGACGCTCCTTTAGAGACAACAGCTTCACTCCTGAGAAAAGTTATTTAAAAACATCACTATGAGACATGGCCCATCTAAAGTGGACATAAGTTTAAAGCAGAAATGGGCTGCTATGGAGTTTGAGCCGATACTGATATCTGTCCTGCTGCTGTGGCCGATACCAACATTTAGCTTTTAAAATCCAAAGCAACGTCCAACCTTATCTTAAGCTGTGATCAATATTATTATTATCATCATTATCAATATTATTAGCAATGTTTATGAATTTTTTTTTTGTTGTGGATGTTATTGCTTTGTCTGGAATGTTCTGCAGTGTAGTTTTAAACCTTTCTATCTCCATGGAGAAAAGCAGGTAATGCCACCAAGCCATGTTACAGGTCAAATCTGTGGAGAGGCAAGTCCACTCATGCTAAGACTGCATGTTTTTCAATGTATTTATGAGCAATCTAATCGTAATCTTAATTCAATCTGCAAATAGTGTAAGTGTGTAATAAGCATAATGCCACAGAGTGCAGCATTCCAGACAAAGGAATAATATCTCCATGGAGACAAGAAGCAGGTGGCAGACTTTCTATTAGAAAAGTTACATAGTGTACATTTAAGTGAATCTGTGTTTATACAGTATGAGTCCTGTACCTGGTTTGGAGGGAGTTGGCTTTTCCTCTGCCTCCTTCACCTTCACCGTCACCGTCACCGTCTCCGAGCGCAGCTCCTGTTTCCCTGACGACCCAGTCTCCTTCCTTACGATGTTCACCTGCAGGGGGTGCTCTTTCTTAGGCTGCACCGGGGCACTGACATGACGCAGGTAACGTGCCTTCAACAGCTCCACACCTGAACAGACGGAGCGGAGTTAGACCAATGATGTACAGCCATTTTGGAAAAGCTGCGGGCGCTTAGCAACGCTGTCAATAAAACCTGTTGCAAACACTAGTGGGAGCGACCTTGAGGAAAGAAGGTGGCTGATTTGTCTCTTATTAATGTTTATGTATTGATTTACAGACACAATAGCGAAATAAAAACCCCAGGATCATGTAAAGCGGGTTAATACAAACATTTTCCAATGTAAAGTGAATTAGAGCCAAAGTCAATGGAGCTGGAAGTGGTTTTATGATCACTTCCAGGGGAAACTGCTAGCAGGTTAGCTATGCCCATTTATATATACAGTCTATGGGAAAAAAGCAGAATTTACTCAGGAACCCCAGATTTAAAGGGCCAGCACCCGATTTTTCCCCCATGTGTTTGAGAAAAATGTGTCTTGTCCCAGTACAGATGTATTGTCTTATAAGTCTGTTCTGTCTGCATCCAATTATAAAGCATTTTCTTGTCAGATAATCAGGAAGTACAGGTTAGCATGCTAGTTGTTGTTAGCTTTACTGTCACTGCAAAACTCCACTCTGGTCTGAGAGTTGTGAAAGCCCTTATAAACTCAAACTCCACTCTGGTCTGAGAGTTGTGAAAAGCCCTTATAAACTCATCACGGTGAATCATTAGGATGCTCTGAATGCATAAGGGCAGTGAGGAATAACTTTGGACCACTGCAAACTGAAATAGTTCTGTTTTTCACGTTTTAAGGCGGTAAAAATCAGGTACAGAGACTTTAATAGACAATAAAGATAATAAAAACACTTACCAGAGTTTGGTTGAGGTGGATCCAGATGCACAAACGCTCCTTCATCTGGACACAGTTTGACCACAGGAGGAGGCTCCAGGCCCAGCTCTCTCAGCCGTGTCATCTTATCCTTTTTGGGCTTCACTTCCACCGTCTTCCCCTTCTTAACCTCCTCCGCACAACCCTCCATCAAAACCTCCTTCTCAACCAACGATATCGATATTGCATTATTTTGACTTTCGTTCGCTTCTTCCTCTGTGGTTTTAATGTCTTCTTGTAAGCTCTCAGATAGAAAAAGCATAGGTGTGGATGCTTGGTCTTCATCCAGGCTGGCTGTGGAGGTAGACGGGGGCATTGGAGGTTCTTGAGGCTGAGAGAGAGTGTCTTTTTGTGGGGAGGAGGTGGCGCTGGGCTGGGGCAGGTCTAAAGGTGGGTTTGGGGGGTTAGGGTCAGTGGAGGTTTGCACTGGTTCAGATGTGGGAGGAGGAGGTGGGACCAACATCATGGCAGAATATTTAGTAGATCTATAAAAAGACAAAAATGGTGATTATACACGAGCCCTCCACTAGGTCAGTAGGAAAGCTGATAAAACTAATTCCAAAGGCTCCCATTTTCCAAAATGTTTTTATTATATTGTAGGACTGCAACTGCATGTGGATACAAGCATATTCTGCACTAAGTCAATATGTCAAATGTATAGCATAAACAAGCAACATAACTGTAACCTTCCACAGCAAGATGGCTTCTCACGATATCTTTGTGGCGGACCAATCACAGAGCAGCATTGTGGTTTGGGCGGAGCCAAAGGCAAAGTGCCAGAGCGAACAAAAACAACTTCAGACTGTTTTAGCAAAAACACTGAATATTTCGTTTGTGTCAATTGTGTGGAGGGAAGAAGAGGAAAGAGGCCTGTGTCTTTCTCTCAACTCGGCTTGTTCTGCTGTTGTGGCGCTTCGACCAATCGGATTCAAGTATTCCTTAGGCCTGTCACGATCATCACTACATCGACTCCTCGTTCAATGTGAGATGGAACAGTCATTTTTGTTATTATATCGTTTATCGTCTATATTTATTTCAGCAGTATACTAAACTTAATAATTCGTTATCATGACAGCCCAAGTGTTCCTCATGACGTTCCGCCTTTTCTGTCTCTTTCAGTAAGAGTCATTCCAGACTGATGGATGTGTAGATATATTTA
The DNA here is from genome assembly GCA_000787095.1 of Periophthalmodon schlosseri. Lineage (NCBI taxonomy): Eukaryota > Metazoa > Chordata > Actinopteri > Gobiiformes > Gobiidae > Periophthalmodon > Periophthalmodon schlosseri. The sequence continues at coordinate 5,985 of KN474107.1, read as the reverse complement.
CGATACAACATTGATATTCTATCTTTGAAAACACAGCACTCGTGTCCTCACTTGAGCAGAGCCATGGCTGGTCCCTCAGGTCGGGCTCTCTTCTTAAAAAACTGGTCTATGGTTTTAGGTTCAGGGATGTGGTACGGCAAACCCAGGGTGGACTCTGGAGGAAGAATATACAGTTAATATTAAATAAGTTAAAATAAAATTATCTTAATTTACATAAAAACACGTGTCCAGGCTGACCTCTGACGAGCCTCTGTGACTCACTGTGGAGCTGCTTCATGGCGTCTTTACTCGCACGCGCTGCCTTTCGCTCCTAAAAACACAACAACAGATCAGGGATATAAACTTTTATCCAGAATTCAATATTTTATTTAGTTTTATGAGAGGTTTAAGTTACCACTCTGTGGGGTTTCTCCGTTGACCCCTCCTCTTCTATTCCCTCCTCTTCATCAAGAAAACAGGATTCCTAATGGGAAAAAAATACAACTGTTAGCATTATTATAAAGTTTACAAAAAAATCCATTCTTTAACATTCCCTCATCACATTTTAAAAGGGAATGTATAGCCTTATAATGTGCACAATATTTGTTAGCAAAACTAGTATTGATACTTTGCAGGGGTGTTCTACATGTACGTCTATGGCGGAATGTTCAGCAGTTACCATGGAGACACAATGCACACATTAGCCTGTCTGTCTGTCAGTCAAAAAGGTTTTAAGATCTGTCTGACAACAAGAAAAAATCCAAAATGGATTTAAACATCACATTTTGAGGAGCCTGTGATCAATCTGAGCGTTCATGGTCATGTTTAGGAGTTTGATTTTCTGTTGGCTAATGCTAGCTAGGTTATCACAGTAATGTTATTTGAGAGGGACTAGTTAAACAGCACAAATCAGCTCACCTGTTACAGTTCAGATAAATCCACTGTGTTAAAATAAAACTCAGATTAAAGTCTAACAAAACATCAGACAGTAGTGCTTTCACATAGCATCACACCCCCCCAGGGAATTTTAAATGTATATTGCTACAGAGAACCTCATAGGGGCAAATCCAGGGGCATAACTGATAAACTAATACAAGAATCACACTAATTTCACAACATGTTGAGGTCTAAAAACGAAAGAGTTAAGTATTTTGTTCACAGAGACACGGTGTTTACGGTAGTTGTTTACAGAGGACGTTCTATTTAGGAATGCACTCGTCTGATACTGGTCTGCATACTGGACATACAAATCAATGTAATATGGATACTGGACATACAAATCAATGTAATATGGATACTGGACATACAAATCAATGTAATGAGACTATTTACAGGTCAGTCAGAATGTTTAAACTTTTATTTACACAAAGCTGTTCCGTTGCTACTTGAGAGATAACAGCTCCATAACACATTTGGATCAGTTCTGTCTCATTTTATTTTTGTTTAAGGGAAATAATTGCTGTTTGTTTCTGTGATGTGATTGGTCAGCTGATTTAAACAGGTTTTGGCGCTGTCTTCCTACCGATGGAGGCAGGACGACACTGCCATCTGCAGTCCGACTTCTCCAGGACAGTATCCGAAGGTGTTTGAGAGTAAAAAGGTCCCCTTGTCCCGGTTTAAAGTCCCGTGGGCCTGTCTGGGTCTATAACCTTGCGACATATTACTAGTCTCTTCCTCTCACCTTGTGTTTCTTGAGCTTGCTCTTGGCGGCGGCTCTGATGGCGTTCAGAGACTCCTCCTCGTCTTCATCGAGTCCGGTATCGAACAGTTCAGTGTCTCCCAGAGGAAACCCACTGTCATTCAGACAGGGCTGAGACGGCGCCTCCTGTGGACAGAGGAAAAATTGATATTTATTTTATATTAATATCGTGAAAAATTTATATTTATTTATAGACATTAGTGATAGAAAGCTGACCGTAGTATACAAGACACAAGATGAGTTTTGTGATAATTAAAGTGTGTGTTTCAGATCAGTTTTTTTTATTTTTTTTAATACTTGTCCTGTCTTTGCACCTCTGCTTTTTGGAACTACAGCTGTGTTTAATTAGTTCACAACAACATTAACCTTTTCATACAATACAAATATGAACATGGGAAAAAAATCTCACAAGAGCCATTTCCACACGCAACTTTGTGAAGCGAGATCGCAGATTCGGGATGCACCGATACCGATACGGGGATGAAATATTGACGCTGATACTGAAAAATTTAATTATTCATGATGATCACTATATTGACTTCAACATATGAAAGCTGGAGTGAGTGTTTTTGTTGTAATATTATAAGAGTTGAGCTGTGGAGGGGTGAGTAAGTCCCTTTTATGGCTAATCATTGGTACATTGTGCTGTTTATTTATTGCGGCTCAGATCTTTTAATGAAACAATCCCATTAAATCATTTTAAATAGACCATCTTTCATTATTTAAATCTTAAATAGGGGCATAACGTAGTTTCATTGTTTATCGTTTCTCTGTAGTGATTGTAGCGGCCAAAACGTACTTCCAGCCTAGGTGTCACTAGTTCCATGTTCTGACTCACCTGGGCCTCACCTGGCCTATTAAAGGGGAGGATATTAGTGCAGCGGGTTTTGCGTATGTGAAAAGGAACAGTCTTGAAAGAAAAATTCAAATCTGTCAACTGGACAAAAGTTGTAGGAGTGAAGATATTTGGCTGCTCATCCAGCGGGCTTCTTCAGTTCTGGTCAGATTACTGGTGGACACTGCCTTATATCTGTCTGAAGGAAGGCGCTAACTACACTGAAACTAACACACCTGTTGAGTATTTTTTTGAGTATTGAGATCATTTTTAGGGAAACACGTGTCTGAAACACCACCAAAAGCATTTGCAACGTAGTGGCTTTGTGGCACAGGGTCACCTGGACCCCAAAATGATACATATGACAGGCTGAGCTAGATTGGTATAGGTTCCATGATATCGGCTGAACCGATTCGGTTGGGCTTTAATTGAATGTAATGAGACTATTTACAGACTGATTTTGGCCTAGACCGTTTCATAATGTTTGAACTTTTATTAAAACGAAGCTGTTCAGTCTGATGTGAAGGAGAAATGACTCAAATAACAAGGGAACTGTGTTTTAAGGAAATAAGTCAGTCCCTACACTGGTATAGGTTCATATCGGGGATCGACAGGTCCAAGTATCGATATTGTGCATCATCTTACATATGAGAGATAATGGACATTTTGGGGTTCTTTGTACTATTTCTGGAATAAGTTCCTCCAGAGACTGCGCCGCTTAGAAAAAATATGATCGCCAATTGTCTGGGCATTTGTCAATATCAGACCAATCCAGATGTATGAACAGAGATGCTAGCAATGATAAATCTCTTATATAACCATCTCCTCTGTCCCAGCAGCTCTCACCTCGTCCTCCTCTG
>KN474106.1:17035-30059 GCA_000787095.1 Periophthalmodon schlosseri | reverse complement strand
CGGTAATCCAGATTTTGAAACACAACAGCAAACCCACTGAAAACACACACTGACCCGGCAGTAAGAACAGCGGCGTCCTTCTAATGTGGAGCCGTACATGTCACTAAACACCAGCCTCTTTTCCCAAACCCCTTTTACTGCAGTGGCTATATTAATCTGCTAACAACGCCTGGACGCCTTGAAATGATACAGGACTTCAGTGGTAAAGGACAGTCGCCCCCGGGCCAAATCTGAAACGCCGTCTGCCTAAGTCACTCTGACAGCTCCACGCTTTAACAGACGCAGCTCACATCGAGAGAACTAAAGGGGTTTAAGTTATACAGCAGCCACAGACCAAAGGGTTAGTTGGGAGCAAAAGGAGGTAGGTCACCAACCTCTGGCAGTAACTACTGAAAAATCTTGCCATTGGCAGCTGACCACAAGAACAGAATAGTGTCAACACAGCAAACTGGACAATGCTATGAAGCTGTTTGGACAGTACTACAGTAATCACAGCAGCTGATGTGGAATTTTTAAATAAAACCAGAGAAATTGCAAATAATTTTACTTTTTACCAATGTAATAAGCAACAGAGCACGATGCAAAAGAGGCACTTTTATAATAAACCAAGCAGAAAATATGAACATTTGAGATCAAATTTAGCAGTTAATATGTTAAAGATGTCGTGCATAATGAGATGTTTTTGGTCCATTTCTAGTTCTTGTTGTTAGCGTTTGAATGCGCCCAAAATAACAAAAACATTCCTACTTTATTAAGAAACTATAATAACGGAAAATTGTCGAATTATTCCCCTCTTTGCATAAATTTCAAATCATAGACGAGTAATAGAATGATGAGGCTGTTCTGTCAAAGGCCCGTTCACTCGCATTTCCAATGATCCGAAATGAAAGTCAACAGCGCGTATTATGTGCAGTCGTAATCTTAACATTACGCGTCTTTAAACGTCATTGTAGTCTCCTTAATCTTTTAAATTGTTCGGCCCGTCGTTGCAAATACCGGTGGGATCTATAGACAACACATGCCAGAAGCCATAGACTCAGCCTCGATTGTGCTCGATGCCAAAGTACTTTCTGAAGGGTGGCAGCCTTACACCCCACCTACAGATCAGCTTACGAGGCACTTCGCTCTCAAATCTAATCACAGAGACAACAATGGCGGCAAAGGGAAACAAAGCAAGAGGCATTTCATATTCCAGCTCCCTTGTGTCAGGTGGACTAAGTGCCAGCTGCACTCAAAGAGCCGGGGAGAGGGAGGCAGGTAATGTTGCTGACTGCAAAATAGTGTAAGGTTACCGAGTAAAAGTGAAATCATCGATCAGAGCGGTCACAGGGGAATTGTAACTACGCTGTCTGAGGACATAGAACTTAAATGCATGTGACAAGGGGAAGAGAAAAAATGAAATAGGACTTTTAAAATAGTCTTTAGTAAATAATTAAAACACTCAATTATTTCAGTTTCAGCAGAGAGAGCGGCGTGGTCCTGAGTTAAAAGATACAGACGATTTTATTTCTTATTTCTGAAGTAATTCTCGTCAACGCAGAATAATGCAAACGTGACCCAGAAAAATATGACGCTGTGGTTTAGAGATTCAATGAGTTACACAATAAAAAATAAGAATTTGATGAATGGTTTCTGCTGCGTATCTGATTTTCCTGATCACGCAAGAAGCTTCCAAAGTATGTGAGGTAAAGGCAAATGAATTCTAACGTCACCACAGCCAATAGAATAATAAATAAACTGTAATTCACAGTTCAAACAACACTTGACATAATAAAAGCCATCGCAAAGTTTTACGCATAATAAGGGAAGACGTAAAACTTCCACCGACTTTTCCAGACACTTCCACACAACAAACGGGACTATTCACCCGGCTTTGAATCATGTGAGACTTTGTAAAGACATGACCAGCTGCTAAACTCTGTGTGCGAAATGTAATGTGCCTCAGGAAAACAAAGTGAAAATCATCACCAACAAACAAATTAATGTGTCATTTTAGAAAAACCACCCATGTTCTTTCGTCCATCACAGTGAAACGTCGGAATGTAAACTCAGAAATAAAGGTGGGAATTAGGAAAAACAGGAATGATCTGTCGGTGCCGCTCCGTGTTTACCCATTGTACAAACAAAACCATGTAGGCCAAGGCATTTCCACGTTATACTCAAAACATTACAATATGGCCGCTCTGGGGACTTTCTGGACTAGTTTCACGTTTTTTTCATCCCAGGACGCTGAAATTGTGCATTCGTGTTATTTGGATAGGCTTTAGGCTGGCACGGCACTCACCAGTGGGAGAAAAAACAGCACTTATTAGGTGTCATGTCACGTTGGAAGTGACCTGTCGAGGCTTGTCTTAACTATGTTCCTGTCACCGCTGGTCTGTTCAGTGTCTGCGGGTGGCTCGCTACAGCACCTCTCTATACACATATTTGCTGTTGGAGCGTGACCTTAACAACAAAGAGGTCAATCAAGATAACCCTCATTGTCAAACCAAACAACTTTTAGATTTTTTGGATTTCCAATGTCCATTTTGTGCATTTATTGTAAAATTCATTATTAATTATTACGATGACTGACTCTCCGGGTCCACCGTGGGCTTTGGCGTGTGAGCTTAAATTGCTTAGTTAATACAGGTATATTTTTGCAGCTATTAATCACTGTAGCGTGGAAGAAAGTGGAATGCACGAGCGTGACAGTGATGGAGGTTTGCAGACGGGGCGTCAGGTAGCCGCCACGCACGGCGGCTCAACCCCGTGACACGGCCGCGCAGTGGCGTGCCGTCCGACGGGTTATGAAGACGCCGGCTCCGTGTGAGGATGATGACAACCAGGAGCTGTCAGGAGGTGAGCACACAGAGCCGTGTTTTTCCCATGTTGACCCGGTCCCCGCCATCTTTTTGCTTTCGCTTTTGAGGCAGCGAGTTTGTGACGTGCGGCTGATGTCCGCACGCGTGTTTCTGAGACTGACGCAAAGATTGTACTGACCTATCGCAATTAGTTCTTATTTTCGAGATCAAGCGGATAGTGTTTATTTTGGTATAATGTAACATGTTAGCAAAGGAAAAAGGCTCTAGCACTTTCACTAAACAAAAGCATGTTTTTGAGAGTTTGTCACGACATCCTCAAGGGGGTTACCAAAAACACTGTCAAGCCACAAATGACTTCGTATGAGAAAGAGGAAAATTGATTTGGCTGCATATCTGCTTGATTACAACCATACGGGTTATAAGGGGTCAGAAATATTTTCACTAACAAGTAGAAAAATGTACTTTGCTCCACTAAACCCTACTGTTTTTAAATGATGTGCTATTATTAAAGCGGCTACGTGCAGCATCATTTTGTCATGGTGGTGCAATCTATAAATAATCACAAGAAAAAATGCTTTTTATTTAACAAACAGTTTAGATATTTGCATGTTTTAGATATTTGCATGTTTTATTTAAAAGATTGGAATGGAAGTAACAAGGAAAAGAGAGAAGGGGAACGAGGGACCGGCGTGGAGTAAACAGGTACGGCTGAGGTGAGCAGCCACTTTATAAAAGCACTGCACGATGTTCATGCGTTTCATCAAGTTTGTGCTCATTTTTATTTTTATTACAACATGTTTATTTTACTGTTTTTATTACTGATTGACATGACTCTTAAGTGAAGTAGATTTTGCTATAATAAATATCTCTGACACATAAAAATATAGAAACGTTTCCTGATTTTATTTCTGGATTGGAAACGTCTATGTTGTTACGTTTAAAAGCCCCTCTCATCCCATTTATGTCTGCTCTGTTTTGTGCCTGATGATTCACGGGTCCGGCGAGGATCATTTTACACATTTACAGTGTCGAAAAGTCGTGTTAGGCATGATTCAGCTACCCCCCGACCCCAGCGAGACGAGCCAGTGAATGCAACGCTTGGTGAAAGACAAGCAGTGTTATCAAGGCCATCTGTTGGACACACTCCAGCCCAAGTAAAGTTATCAATGCCCCCAACTGATCACTGCTCCTTGGGGCCATAGCTCTGGCCTCGCGTGAACCTCCGCTTACGCTCTTGTGATGCCTCCCTGCACGTACTTGCCAGGGTCACCAAATTAATCTCCCATGGATAAACAGAGTACAACAGAACCATGTGCCCGACTCTTGAGATTTGGGGCCAAAACAAAGGCCACGTTCTCAGCGAGGAAGGCCGACGCCACTTGTTCTCTCCGAACGTTTTGCATAAGTGTTTACCTAAAAACCCATCCCAAAAGTTTAATGTTTGCTCCAGGGGCCTTGTGCATCATCTATCTCCTATCGGCGATCATTCATTTCTTCTCAGGCACGCTCTGACTGAAGGAACAGGGTTGAAGCCGTGGTCAGGACCTCTGCACTGTCTGTCATTAGCGTCTGCTTCAGTCGCGAACTCGTTTTTGAACATGTTTTTGGTGCAAAGTCAGGTGTTCGGCAGCAGCGCAACACAGCTCACAAGTCTGAGCCTACAGATTCTTGTCATGTGCATCTTTCTATCAGATATGTCAATCATCCTGCCCTGACAGCGCCTTTTATCCAAAACCTGCAGCAAATACCAGACAGTGAGGTCAGACGTCAGCATGATTTATACTTAAAACATAATGTTTAAAAGTTTTTATCTGAGCATTAAACACATTTTTTACTAACCATGTTACTTATAAAACAGCCCAAATACCAATATGCCATTGTCACTATAATAAGCAATAGGCAATAATAATAAGTTTATGGAGTATTTATTGAATTTAGGGCTGGGCAATACGGTGAAAACATAGTAAGATGTTCCAGTTTTATTTTATTTTTTCTAATTAAAAAAGATTAGAAAACATAAATATGACCTAATAATAAAATTTGTGAAGATAAAAATACAGACTTTTAAAATAATTCCATGGCTTATATGAGTAACACAAAAAACGTTCACGTGTTTTGCTTCAATGTCTGATTTCTTTCCAAACAACACATATTTTCAGTGGTGCCGTAGGGTTAGTTGTTGGATTTATCATTAAGTAAAAAGGCCTGAGTCGATAACTTCAGTCTCCTATAAAATGAATTCACTTTAAAGGCAATTAATTACAAAAAATATAAATAAAATACATTTTCTCCACATTTTTATTTGGAATTTCCTGGCTTTTTTAAATGACACATCGTCCTACCCAAAGCCCTCAGCTCTCTATGGGGTTTCTGTTTGTGTGTGTGACAGAGGAGGGGGCTGCTCCGTGTCACTGGAGGAGCGCTACTTTCACAAATACAGTGAAATATACAGCCGCGGGTTTTGGGCGGTTTTTCAGATGCTTTTGCGCAAGTTTGGGAGCTGAAATCTGGCAGCATTTATTTATTCCCACGTTGTTATTTCTATTAAACTTGACTGGGATATGTTTCATGGTGTGCGCTTACACGTCCAGCGACACAAAAATGATAATAGAGCCGATGGGTGAAGACAGCAGCTGCTGAGTTTGTATTACCATAAACCCAACACCAGTTATTGATACAAAAAGGATTCTATTGGTAGTGGCGTCTCTATGTAAAATCCTTTTAAAGAGAAGATGAGAGAGGAGTGTAGCCTGAATGTCAAAGTGCTTCAAGCAGGAACAGATCAATATTTACTGACACTCCCTTGCTGCTTTAGACAGCATTCATGTCTGATTGAGCAAACAGTGCACAGGTAATGTCCCCGTGGCTCATAGAGGACTCAGCGGAGACAAAAGTGGACTGGTCCTCCCACACTTTCCTCCCATATAGAGACAGTCAGCGCTGAGACAAAAGCCCGGCTAAAGGTTCACAAAAGGTGTCTATGGATCTTTGGAGTCACACCCAACAACCAATGTCTACGTTCACCCTGCAATTATCTCCTTACAGGCCTAATCCCGGCAGTTAAGTGGCTGGCTAAAAGCATGTGCACACAAACGGGGCCGGAGAGCGAGGTGGTGCGTGCCCTTTATCTGCCGGCTCCATCGCGCTCATGATATATGGACATGTCCTGTGTCTGACAGGAGCCCACTCTGGATGACCTTACAGGAGAGAAACTCAAGTTACTCAAGTGCCCAAAGAGGCTACACAAGCGCACGAAATAAACGCAAACTCCCCAGCGAAGGTTTATCCCGGACGCCCTGCCTAACGTACGCCTTGTTATTTATTAGAGCTCGGGGGCGGCACAAACACCGGCGCAGGTGGAATGTTTCTCTTTTGGCATCTGCTGTTAAAATAAAGAGCACACTGCGTCCGCTGCCGTGTTTCCGGGGCCAAGAACGAGATACATCACTAGCCGCTAAGTATCGGGACAAAGCGGCAGAGACGATTACCATGGCAACAGCAAGTCACTGAAAGAAAGAGGAACTGTGGGTAGCCCGTCTTGAGCAATGGCAAATGTTTTATTCAGTTTTATTTTTTCTGTATAAAAAACAACTAAATATGTTTTTTTCAATCTCAACTTCGTGCACATAGACACACTTTTAATCAGTGCTATGTAACACATCACGAGTAAGTCCATAGCGGTGGGTGGGTTTAGGGGGTAGGTGAAAACAGACATTTAATGAGTCTCGAATGCAGGACAATACACGATTATTCAAACGTGCATGGATCAAAATAAAATTCTGAGTGAGCTAATGATGAGGGAACATAATATGTCGTCTCTAATGGGCCTGAGAGGATACGGCCGCTATGGCGATACTGTTTTATTTGTTTTTATATTACGAAAAATGACTGAGCTAAGTGGATGGGAGAGCCGCAGCCAACGGTTTGTTGGTTTCTGATCATAGAATGTAATGATGTCACACCCACGGACAGACAATAGGAGGTAGTTATAAATGTTCAAAGTCAAATTATCAAATACAATGTCTCACGTAAGTCTCACAATTAAACTTTAAATTCAATTGGTAACACTTTACAGCTTTAGGTAAAGTGCTAAAAGAAGGACTGGGAGGGGTAACTTGAGCCAGTGAGAATGGACTCATTGTTGCTTTGGGTTAATTAGGCGTGACAAGCGAGGCGTGAACAGATTCCCATCATTCGGCCTCCTAAAAAGCCCATTAGAATCAATGGGCCACACTCCGGTCAGACTTTCTGTCTACCAGCCTCTGCCCCTTTAGCAGGACACTGGATACAGTTACAGCCACCCAACCGTGGCTGGCTCAAACAAGGCAACTCTATAGCCACGGTTCTAACACCCAGGCTAATGCAATTGACGCCATGTTTGAGAGAAGTGCATGATGGTGCGAAAGGTGCAGAGGTAGTGTTTCACTGGTGGAGCGGGCAACTGTGTCGCACCGGGCGCATGCCTCGTGTAACGCAGATCAGTCTAATGCATTTCTGTGAATAAAGACTCATAATGACGCTGCCAAACGCAGTGGAAATTAAAAGCATGTGTTTTCTGGAAATGCACTGAAGTCACCGCAGTGTCCTCTTCATCCAAGGGCACTAAACTGTGAGCACGAGTGAAAGTGTGTTCTGAGTATCGTGTCTATGTACCTCGACACTAAACTGTACCAGACTCCAGTTCTAGGGGCAGTGTGGCTGATAAACTGCAGGGATTAGCAGGCACTTCTGGAGCCCAAGTGCCCCTATCAATACAGTGGCGGGCTCATTGATCTGTTGTCTGGCCGGGTGCTGGGGCTAATTCCTGGACCTTGGTTGTGAGTAGTCCACACCGGGGAGTAGGAGGAGGGCAGACGAGCAGCAGAGACTGGCTGGCTACCGGTGGCGCCAACCCCAGACCATAGTGGATTTGAAGGCTCAGGGTTTAACAGTGCCACAGCAGGGCAGTGTGCAGCAGGTTATGAGATTCATCAGCTCTTTAAAAAGTCTACAGTTATTCACTGTGATCTCACGAAACCTGTGAAATACTTTGGTAGGTCAAGGTCAATTACCAAATGTTGCTGTGTCCCAAAAGCTGTTGCTTATTATAGTTTACGTGTGTTACTCTATGACTGACTGGGACAATTGTTGGTGTCTGGTATGGAAATTGCTCTGTGTTGACAAATGGAGCTTATCTTGGGAAGAGTAAACCACATTAGCACCTTCATTTAATCCTTGTCTGCCACAGATACGGCCTGTGGAATAGGAGGAGACAAGTTTAAGGCAGAAAATGCAAGGAAATGGTATATATAGTCTATTGGTGAATATAGGGCCATAGCCGGATCATATCCTGGTACATACTGGTACATACTGGTACATACTGGTGTAGCTAGTTTCCATCTCAGCTAATGCTAGCACAAAACCCAAGAGCAACTTAAAGACTGGCCATGGAAGCTCTGTAGTTCTCACAGAGAACAGCTTCAAGTTACCTCACTTTAGAATTCAGTGAGGAAGCAGTAATCCAGCCATGGCCTGTGATGGTTGAAGAAAATCTATGATTTGTGCAGTAACTCATCTTCCATGGAGCATATGAGGAAATCTGATTCACAGATGCACATATGTCTTTCCTAATAAATAATCATGATGTCAACATTTTTACGAAGGTCACACCTGACAACAGCTAAATGTGGCCACTCACATGGTGAGAACAAATCATATTTAACAGCCCAAATTAAACATAAAACGACCTCGATATGTGGATAAACTGTCATGTTTCTAAAAGTGTTACCATGACAAGAAAACAAACGCATTATTATTACTATGCAATACAGACTTTTTAAACAAGTTCTTTACTTTCTTATTTGAAACATTTTCCATTTTTTGAGTTGAATCTTTTTTATTAATAAAACAATTACGTTCTTATATCTAAATGTATTCCTGAGTAGTTGTTTCCTCTCAGTGTTCTTCCTCAGAAAAGTCATTCATATTTGATCCTTGTCTGAGAAATGTCAGGATTGTCTGGTGTAATTGTGACGAGTGTAATCAGGCGCAGTTCTGATGGCTTAACGCTCGGCTGCTCCTGCACGACTGTGTCAGTCTGAGCTCGTGTCTGGCAGCCAGGCACGTTTTTATTCTTTAATACTCAGACAAAAGGCCTTGGGAGATACTTTTGACAGAAGATACATTTGATTTTCTTTTTGTTGAGTTTGGCATCTGAAAATCGAAAAGTCTGGAGCCTGGAGGAGATAAGACGATTAGATAAATAAATAAACCAAGTTATTGACGTTTAAAGAACTACCGTAATTTCTGTTTTCTTTCTTATACAGTTGTCAAATGTTTTATTAGACAATATTATACATTAAACAAATATTTTTTTCCCAACAAACCAAATATACAGTGTGTCCATAAAGTCTCTTCACAATTTAAAAAATATTCCAAAGGCAGTTGATCAGGTCTTAATCAGACTTGTTCTGTTGGACTCAGTGGTTTCCAAAGTGTTTGACCTCATTTAGTCCACCTCTAAATGGGCTCCATTAGTGGCACGAAGCATCAAGACGGGACTGGATTTCTTGTCATGTTTCACTGTAGCAGAGCCTCATCAATGGTTCAGTCGCATCTGTATCTTTTGCTTTAGTTCAGTAATGTCCCGTATCTTTGTTCGATACACGACATCTTTAACACAGCCCCATAGAACCCATGATACACACTGTGCTTCTCTTGAGGAGGAGACATTTCTTAGTAGTTCATTCAAAAGGCGCCTCTTTAATCAACAGGATGCTCTAAAAATGCAAAAATGTAATGTGATTAAAAACTTTTATAACCACTGAATACAACAGAACAAATCTAATTAATATATCTTATCACTTGGCTTTGTGATTACATTTTTAAATTGTAATGATACTTTATGGACACCCTGTACAGCACTACTCCTCTGTACTGAGCCACAAACTCAAAACACATACGTCCACATTCACATTACATGAACACGATGGACCAGTTCATAATAAACTTGCGCCATCTTTGCCAAACGATTCTCCGTTTTGCCAGTGCCCGGCCTCTTCAGCGGAGGCCTCTGGAAGAAGCTCCATCCATGACGGAGATAAAAAGACGACATAAAAACTGTCAGCTGGAAAATGGCTGGTCCCTGTCGGGTAATGACGACGAGCCGACACATGTCCGATCAGACACGTTTGGATGGGCCAAACATTAAAAAGCACTCAGATCGCACGTCAGGAGCCTTATTACATTTGGCAGCAGTGTCACACTTTTTGGCACCAGCGTTTTTATGATTTGTTAACAAAACGGAGCTCTGTTAGTGCCAGCCTACATTCACGTGAGTCTTCTTTTATTAGCACAAACACAATGAAAATCAACTCAAAGCAGCTTTTTGAAAATATGTATTAAACTTCGTTCCGAACAAACTCCCTGATCCGCTGGGTCTGTGTGAACAGGAAACGCATAGTTTCAAAAAGATCCTCAGCCTTTGCTCAGGCTGTTTCTTTTCAAACCATCAGACAGAGAATCAGCTCCAGACTGTCTGAAATTGTCTGTAGATTTGAATAATTTTGCTAGAAATTTGGAAAAGTACATTTAGATCATCAGATGTGTCGACATCAGTCTGGTTCATTTGTTCTGTTTCACTGTAAAAACCTGCACAGAATGATTTTTTATATTGGTTTGGACTGTAGGAAACATCATGTATTGCACATGGGGACATTTTATTGTATTTTCCTGCTAATGTTAACGATGAACTGATAGTCTTATAATGAAATTGCAATGAAATGTGTATTTTTAATGTGTGTTCACCTGCCCAGGGGCTGCAGATGGAAAGCAGCAGTGGCTAAATCACAAACCATCTTTTCTTTTGTAATATTAATGAATTTGTACATGGTCCCTGACAAATAAAGAATAAAGAAAGAAAGAATAAGATCGTTTTTTGTGGTAGGACATCTGTATGAGGCATCTTCCACACAGACGTTATTGGTTGAAGCTGTTTGCAACATGTCAGGGGCCTTGTATTCTCCTAATCAGGCCTGACACCAGACCAGGGGCCCCTTACATCCTGCACTAGCCTCACTAATTTCAGCCTCTCTGCACTATCCCTTCATATGAGGCTGACAGGGGCCAGGGCACGGCTTCAATCAATCCACACTGATGGCAAATCACTTCCAGAGCTGTGCCAGGACAATTATTTTCAAGCCACAACCTGTGCCGGGATCATATGAAATTACCCAGCACGTGTAAGACTCAAGCGAGGGCATCCTGGCTGACACGTTTGAAATGTGGAATCCAGCCGACATTATGGTTTAGAAAATAGCCAAAGGAAACGGGTATCAGACAAGTACTTAAATCCAGGTTCCTAAAACTGTTTAAACTTTAGTTGGTCTAGTCTTTTTAAAGATTTGAACACATGGGTCAGATGATATTTGATGGGATATGTCCCCGAGTATGGACTGATAATATCTATAATATTTACATCTCCCACATGTTAGAGCCACATGAACCATCTCACAGTCTGAGGACTTCAGGGACCCGACTCCTGCTGGTTCCCAGGTTCAAGACTAAACCAGGACTAAACCAGGACTGAACCAAGACTAAACCAGGACTAAACCAAGACTAAACATGGGGATGTGAGACAGGTCTCTACTTTGACAATGTTTAAATCCAGGCTCCAAACGGTTCTGTTTAGCTGCATATGACTGAAAGGGTTTTATTCTACACTCGTCTCGTTTAATGTTCATTTTATGATGATTATTTATGTTCTGATTTGTTGTATTGTGATTTTAACGTCTTTCTTATTCTATAAAGCACTTTGAATTACTTTATGTACAAATTGTGCTGTACAAATAAACTCGCCTTGCCTTAATATCAGTCCTTATTGGTAGTTTGCAAATTTGCAAATGTACGTTGTAGCTAGTTTAGCTACAGCTAATGCTAGCACAAAACCCAACTTAAACACTGGCCGTGGAAGCTCTGCAACACTCACAGAAAACAGCTTCAAGTTACCTCAATTTAGACTTCAGTGAGGAAGCAGAAAGAAGCAGAAAAGAAACAGGCATCAGACAAGTGCTTCAGGTTCCTAAAACTGTTTCGACTTTAGTCTAGTCTGTTCAAGATTTGTGCACATGGGTCAGATAATCGTAAGGTCTAACAACCGCAAACACAGCACTGAATCAGAGTTCCTCGATTATCATCAGTGAAAAATGTGAACATATAAAATAGGCAAATAAAACCAATGATCCAAATAGATTTTTTATCAGCAGGTGCCATTAAAAAACATGTGAGACAAACTTAAATTAGGTCCATTAGGAGGATAAAAACATAATGAAACAAAATATTAGGTGATTTCGTTGGACCATAGATGAAATTAGAAGTGAATGCTGCAATGTCACGCGCTCAAAGAGTACCTGCATACTGGAGAAATACTGGAGAAATACTGGAGAAATACTGGAGAAATACTGGAGAAATACCACTGAAACGCTAGCCCCTGAACAGCCCCTGAACAGCCCCTGAACAGCCCCTGAACAGCCCCTGAACAGCCCCTGAACAGCCCCTGAACAGCCCCTGAACAGCCCCTGAACAGCCCCTGAACAGCCCCTGAACAGCCCCTGAACAGCCCCTGAACAGCCCCTGAACAGCCCCTGAACAGCCTGTGACTTTGAGAGACAGTCTTGACCTGATTTACTACCGGGTTTGTTTTCTCAGCCCAAGAGTGTCAAACTTCCTGTGATTTCTACAGATTTTTTTCTCAAAACACACAAAGCAAATGTCAGCCTCCAAGTTACACCTGAAATGACCCACCGAAGCCCTAATCTCTGATCTGAGGCGAGTTCGCTCAACCACAAAGAATTCCATGTTTACAGTACAAGCGAATGAGCATAGTTTTAAGCTCTGTGTGTAAATCATCGCTGTGGCGTACACCTATAGCACCTATAGTGGCGGAACAGGCTAAGAGCGGCCAAAACCAGAAACCAGAAAGCGTTTTGCCGTCTCTTCCCAACACTTCTTTCTCTTGTTCTGCTTGTTGAAGAAGATGTTGATTAAGAGTTATGTTTTGTTTGTTTTAGTTGGAGGCAAGAACATATTTCACAGTGCTGAAGGTCATAAGGCAAGTCAAACTCTATGTGGCGAGGGAAGGAAATATGACCCTTTAAAGCTCTTTAAGTGATTCCCTCACTGTCATGGCCTCGGGCAGAAGTGAGACTTGTTTCAACACAGCCAAACAGAACAAGGCCCTGAGC
>KN474106.1:0-15975 GCA_000787095.1 Periophthalmodon schlosseri | reverse complement strand
AGAGTGTATGACATGAGTCTGGTGAAGGGGCGGGTACTTTGGCCCCGAGCCCTGGCAGACATACTGCACATATACACACACTTACCCTGAGTGTGCCCCTCCTCAGCTGAGTGGTGCTGCGCTTTGATCTTGACACAGTGGGTCAGACCCGAGCCCCCGTGTCTCTCATACACTTTCTCTCTTCCTCTTTGGCGTTGTCTGCATCCCTCCAGCCTTCTGCACGGCCGTCTCAACAGCCTTGGGCTGTTTAGGTTCTGGAGGGATCCCAATTTCCTCCTCTAATCATGACATCATCTTGCCTCAATAGGTTAAAGATGTGGCCAGGATATTCCCTGCTTCCTTGTTCAGCAGCTTCCCATCAAATTACGCATATTACATGTTGCCAGCCACGCCAACAGACTCCATTAGTCTAAACCAGCACAGACAAACGTGGAAAGAATGCATGTAAATATTGTTTCAAGATGCGTAAACTAATTCATAGCTGGATTTCGTATAGCCTTTATATGGTTTCTTTTTGCAGCAAACAGAGATTTGTGCATGAGGTAATGCTATAGTGCTGTTCAGTAGTATGTCCCAGCCTCCGACATGATTAAAGGCCGCCCTGATTAGAGGTGAAGAGTAGCCATGGCCTGGTCTGTCAATAGCTGTTAGCGTCAGTCCTTAGCAGCTCTGCTAATCTCACTAAAAGTCACTATATTCACCAAACTCAGGATCCTTTTCTCTCCTTCATTCTCATCCAGTGTTTCGTCTCAGCTCCTCGTGGCCACATCAGTGATGCTAAGTGAATAATGAGAGAAGACCAGATTACAATCAAACTCTTCATTTTCTGCTAAGCCCCACATCTGCGCTCAGCCGTCAAGTGCATAATCAAACAATGTGGAACAGTTCAATACCATGTTGGCAAAACCTCCGGCCGTTACCATGTTGGCAAAACCTCCGGCCGTTACCATGTTGGCAAAACCTCCGGCCGTTACAGTAGTTTCCTTTTGCTGGAGTTTTGTATTAACTGTGATGAACATTTTCTTCTTTCTATTCAGTGACCATCTTAGATCAATATCTACAGATGCTTGTCTGGAATCTCACTCGATGGTTTAATGGTGTGTTATAAGACACAAGTGTGTTTTTTCCACTTTTTTTCTAAGTTTAAAAATGTGACAAGAGCTGATATGTGGATGTGTGACATTTAGTCATATTAACAAACAATCGGCATTAAACTCATTTTCTGTTGATAAAACAAAAGTTCTAAAAGAACGGTACAGCTTTTACTGATCACAGACCCCAGCACAAGTTGTACTTCATTCCATATTGTTTCTTTTGTTATCAGGTCATTTAAAACATAAATATAAATATGTGACTGAAAACTATTCAAACAGTGCATGAACATACTTTTATCTATCAGACATTTGACCATCTTTTTGCAGGTTAATGCAAATCTGCATATTGACTCTTTGAATTATGTTTTTTTTCATTTTCAACAACAAAGCAACTGTTCATACAAAAGGAAACATTTTCTGATACATCCACGGCCACAAATGAAACATCTGGTTGTTAAACAGTAATACCTTCACTTTATATAGAGTTTCCTCCAAACAGAAGTGTCATTAGTGTCAAGCCCTTATCGCTCCCACCCACCTGTTACTGCATCAGCTAATGGCGGCTCTCAGGGGCTTCACTTAAACAAAAGTTTACTCTGCACCTCCTGCTACAGAAACTTGAGCTAATTCTTATTCCACAGAGAGTGGCTTTTAGCCCAGACTAGAAATCACCACAGGTCTTCAACAAATTTCAGAAAAGGCCCATTAACACCCCTCACAATATGCATCCGACATACATTACTCTACACAAATCCCGCCTTGAGAAAACTGAAGGTCAAAGGTCAAAAGCCTGTAAAATAAACAGGACTTTCTTCCCAAAAGGGACCAGCTACAGTGTTTTCAAGCCTAAAAGATGCAACAGTAATCAATCAAATGAATCTATGTAATATTTCTGTAAAATATAAATATTTAAAACATGTCTGAAGATCTTTTCGTGAGAAGTGTGCACTGAAACGTTTACAGTGTGAGCCCAGAAACGTTTACAGTATGTGCACTGAAACATATACAGTTTGAGCCCTGAAAGTTTACAGTATGAGCACTGAAACGTTTACAGTATGTGCACTGAAACGTTTACAGTATGTGCCCTGAAACATTTACAGTATGATCCCTGAAACGTCTACAGTATGCGCTCTGAAACATTTACAGTATGTGCACTGAAACATTTACAGTAGGAGTCCTGAAACGTTTACAGTATGAGCCCTGTAATGTGTACAGTATGTGCACTGAAACGTTTACAGTATGAGCCCTGAAACATCTACAGTATGAGCCCTGAAACGTTTACAGTATGTGCACTGAAACATTTACAGTATGTGCACTGAAAAGTTTACAGTATGTGCCCTGAAACGTTTACAGTATGTGCCCTGAAACCTTTACAATATGAGCCCTGAAACGTCTACAGTATGAGCCCTGAAACGTTTACAGCATGAGGCCTGAAACTGTACAGTATATGCACTGAAATGTTTACAGTATGAGCCCTAAAACGTCTACAGTATGAGCCCTGAAACGTCTACAGTATGAGCCCGAAACGTTTACAGTATGAGCCCTGAAACGTTTACAGTATGTGCACTGAAACATGTACAGTATGAGCCCTGAAAGTTTACAGTATGAGCACTGAAACATTTACAGTATGTGCACTGAAACGTCTACAGTATGATCCCTGAAACGTTTACAGTATGATCCCTGAAACGTTTACAGTATGATCCCTGAAACGTCTACAGCACCTTTCGCTGCTCTGGATAACAGGAGTGTGTTTTATATTAGGCTTAAGAGACTGATACTGTGCTTGAACTTGGCGTGTCGTAACCTTTATGACGCTATGAAAGAGGCTCGAGTCAAACTCTTACAGCCGCGTTTCATTCTTTTTATTTTCATCTTTCCCTCTCCTCAAACTCACTCCTGAGATATTCGCTCCCGAGACTTTTTTTCTCACAATTATGAAAGAACAGCTCCTCAACGGCCCGGTAACACCTTCGCACTAGTCTGAAAACATACCTCGTGTCATTACAATCAAAGCATTCCGACCAAACAAACGACGACGGCCCGTTAGCGCGTGGCCCGAGCCCTTACGAGCGTATCTCCTCTTTTATTTGCAAAATGAGAAAAGTGGGAGAGTTTGGGAATTGGATTCCTTCGAGCCTGCTGTTCCTACTCAGTGAGGCTGTAGACATCTGGGCGCCCACTACAGTTAAGATCAGAGGCCTCGATAACCTGGGTCTTGATTTATGGAGAGCGAGCGGCCTCTGCAATCACCTAATGAGCAAGAGAAAGAAGAGTGTTTACATGTTTATTAGATCGAGCCAAAAGCAGCTGGGGACACCGCTCCCCGCGCCTCTGCTGCGCTCGCCGCAGCGTTCGCTTTTCTGTGTTTATAAAATCTAAATCTTTATGGGAATTCATTTTTGGGTGGGAAAAAAAAACAAACTTAGAAGTAAAAGTATTGCACTCTACGTCAGGCTAGTTGAAGATAAACCGCCCTTCACCCGGACGGTCGGAGCTGACGGAGCCGACGGGAAAATGGCCCAAGTCGAACCAGACGTGTCACCGGCTGAGAACGAGGCTCAAACCACGGTGGACGTGGGGACGTGACGTTTGGGGGTGTAACGTCTGTCTTCTGTCGGTGTGACGTGCCTTTGTAGCAGAATCCAAAAAATATTCTCAAAAACAAAGTTCAGTTCTACAACAATATAAAGGAAGAAATTTCACCGCAAAGACCGCAACAGTTTTTGTGTAACTCTTTTCATTTCAGACATCTTGACTTTTCCTGTCCCCGCTGGACATTTACTATAAATTTGCCATGTCAGAAAATTCCAATCAATTACTTAATCTGTCTATAGTGCCTGTTAAGTAACTGTGTAACTGTTCTATCTGAAAGAATTTGTTTTTATTGTATTACTCTCAGGAAATACAGCTGTCAGTCTGCAGGACGTCACATTGGCGCGTGTTCAAAGTTTTTCAAAAAAGCTGCATTTTTACAAAAATTCGAAAATTGTAATTATTCATTTTGACCTGTATCTTAACCCTTAACCCCAGAGTTCACATCAGAGGAGCTGCTTCTAGTTTTTGTGTAAATGTCTTTTTAAATATGTGATTTTTCACGTCACGCTGCAGGATTAAACTGCTGAAATCTTTCTCGTTTCATTAATGATGTAAACATGCTTCCCTTTAGGCCAACACCTTTATGAACCGCCACTGTCACAAAAAATGAAACACAACTCTATCATTTACAGAATACATATTTGTGCTCTGTTGAGTTTAATTTTGAAGACGTGTTATCTAGAAAGTATTTAAAGTGATAACGCAGTAACCAGGCGTCCCATACACATGTTCAGCTCTTGTGTTCATTCGCTGTAACTGTTTATTGCCTCCACTTTAAAGGTTTGGGAGTCTCCTTTTCCTCCACCATGACACTTTATATCTTGCTGCTCCTGTTTTTGTGCGTTGTTGCTTTTTATGCAATGATCGCGAGTCTAAATCGTACATAGATCCAAATGTGTTCCGTAAACATCTGCGTTGGACAACGTGCTCAGCCATTTCAGTCAGAAATCAGGCTTAAATCCAAAAGTAGATCTCTTCTAGAAGTAGAAGGAGGAGGCACGTTTCTGATCAGACTGAACTCAGACGCAATCGCTCATGTTTCTCCCAAAAACTGCAAAAAAACCCCCAAAAAAACGGCACTGCTCGCTCATCCAGCCGCTCTCGTTTGGATCTCACAAGCTTTTTGTTAACACGAGCGCATGTCGGGGGAAAGTCAAACAGGAATCAAACTGTTCAAACGTCTGCAGCTTTTGAACAAACTGCTCTGATGAACAGTGAAAAAGGAAGGACGTATCGAAAGCTAAATTAGATACAACTAAAATATCAAACCACTCACATCTGAAGGACAAAACACACCATTTAGACCGTTACAAAACATATAGAGCTGCAAGAATAATTCTAATCTAAACAAAATCAGTCATTCAGAACCGCCAAGGTGTTTTTGCTCTGTTCTGGTTTTACCCACAGCGAGATGACTTCTTATTATTACACTGACAGGAGAACCAGATCTTTAAGTAACATCCGTCAAAGTAGTAACGCTTTTAAAATCTTAAAAGTTCTATCAATGAAACAAAACTCCCCCCGTTGCTTCAAACAAACATTAGTATAATAAGTGACCACGAGCAAACTTCCTCATAACAAGTGTCTCTACGCACAAAGTTAAAGTTTAGCACAAACAAACCAGTGTAAAGTCTCGTCCTGCGTTCGCTCTTTTAGAATAATGGGTTTACAGCACTCGCAGTCAAGTCAGCTGATAGGGCAGAGAGTAAGTGCCACCTTTATCAGGCACCGTGTGTGTGATCTTTCCACAGTTTTTAGTTCAAGTGATAAAATACATTCAACTTTACAAAACACAGGCAACTCATAATGTGCTTTCCTATCACAATGTCTGGAATTTCTTAGCACCTGGGAAAATGCTTCTCCTTCCAAAATGCTAATCTACAACAGACGTCTTGAGCTTCCACACACACACACAGACAAACACAGACACACACACACACACAGGCACAAACACAGACACACACACACTGCACTGGCCCAGCGAAACCACAGCAAATCAAGTCCTCTTCCATCAGGGTTTTGTAATTGTTTCTTTTGTTCGGGCAACAGTGGCGCTAGAGGCTTTCAATAGATCTGCAGCATCAAGTCACATTAATTCACATTCAGAAAATCGCTCGCTCAAAGAGAATGACCGAATGTCAACACCATCTTTGGAAATAAGTTTCAAAACAAAATACTTTTCACAGACAATCGGCGCTTTCAAAATGGACAATGCTGACTCAACCACTGTAAAATCTAATGTGAGCAATGCTCTTTTGCTCTGCCCTTCAAAGCCGACCACTTGGCGCTGCTAACCTGCCCCCACCTTAGAAAATCACTCATTTTTATACAATTACTCCCGCTCCCTTCCTGCGCATGGCCGGGTGCGAGTGCAGTCCGTCAGCCTGCCATTGTGTGCTAATTTTAGTCCCATTATTTGGTTTAACAAACGTGCAGTGGGCAGAGTCACTTTCACATTAATAGTTTGCACCCAGAGGGGAAGTCTTCCCCCTCATCATGGATCAAAGGTCCCCTCTATTGTATCAAACTTCCTGTTTCCCTTTTTAGCTACTGTATGTTGTTTTTTCTCACTCTCTAAACCTGGCCCGAGCTACATAGGTAGTTCACAGAGTCCTAATGTTTAAATTGGACGCTGCTGTGAGTGACAAGCATGAGAAGATGCCCTTTAACCTTCAGGATGACTGTAGGAAAAGCCCAAGGTGATTTGTGGGGCTTGGAAGGGCTGAGAGAAGATGCATCAAGCCCAGGCTCACGTTCTTCATATCATGTGTCCACATATGGAAGGCAAAATCTGGATTCCATTGTTCCTCTGTCAGCAGAAGTGTCCATGTTTGATAAAATGCCTCGTCACCTTTCTTTGGTTCAACTTCCACAGATGGTAAAAGGCCCAAGACTACAGCTGAGATGACTGTGACCTCTGCATTACAGTATAAGTCCGGTTCAAAGTAAAACAGGCAAACGTGAGCTCTGGAATGCCTCCTCTCCATAATCTTACCTCATCTGCCTTAAGGTCAGCGCCAACAGCACTTTGTTTTTATTACACGTTCTCGTACATCGCCTCTGATCCAAACATGTCCACCGGAAACCTCATTTCTTGAACGTATGTTGCTTTTTTACAGCTAAATCGCTTTTCTGTGAATTATTTATTGCCATATTTATATGTGTTTGTATCTTTTGCTTGTTATTAATTTTGAAGGACAACACGTTCTTCATCTGCTGTCGGTGGAACAATGTTCCCGTAGGACATGTAGGACATTTCATTAGGACATTTGGGTCACACAAAAAGCGAAATATAACGCTCGAGGAATAAGCTTCGGGGGAGTGTTGTAGTCATAGCGATAGGAGTGTGTCACCCCTGCGCCGTGTCATGTGACCATATAATATGTAATACAGTAGATCTTAAACACAGCAGTGTTTGAACTGAAGGTTTTAAACCAAATGCATTATTGGCAACACAAGGGAGCACAGGCTCTTAAACAGGTGCTTGAACTGATCCGGTTATTAAATGTGTGATTCTTGAGAGTCGGAACAAAACAGGTTTTGAAAATGATTTGACAAAGCACAAATTTATGAGAGTTATATATCTTTGTAGAGTGAGGTCTGAGCTGTACAGAAATGCAAAGGAATAAAAGCAATTTTTCAAAAAAATGGCATATTTCCCAATATAATTCAATTATAGTTAACTCCGCCAGACATAAAGTTTGATTTATTACAATCCAACTAAAATGTGAACTTGCATCTATGCTATTATTATTATTATTATTATTATGTAAGGGCTATTTAACACTGTGTCCAATGAAAGTCTATATGAAAACTTAAAGTGTAATTTTATACTTTTATGAACATTTGAGTTTCATAATGGCTCAATTTCAAAAAATATTTTTCTATGTTAACGTTATAAAATACATTTCTGTAAATAATTAACACAAATCAGGCTGTAGATGTTAATGCTCTTTACTGTTTAAACCACATAAACTGAATTGTAATAGTCACTGCATCTAACGGAGTTGACAAAAAAACAGACGGAGTTGAGAAAAACCTGACGGAGTTGCAGGGCCGGCCCAGACTATAAGCAGACTGAGCAGCTGCTTAGGGCCCCGAGGCCACCAGGGGGCCCCCAAGAGCCTATACATTTATATTGAAAATAATATAATATGTAAAGTTTTATTGTAAACGGGGCTTGTATGTTTACAGCAGCCTAAATATCCCTCTCAAACCATTACATTTGTTTTTTATCTATAGGCTTAGCTTAGTGCCTCCTGAAAGCGAAGACGAAGCGAAGCGAAGAGTTGACAAAAATGTGTTATAGCTTAGTGCCTCCTGAAAGCGAAGACCGGCCCTGCGGAGTTGACAAAAATGTGTTAACACTGCTGAAAACTGGACAAATATGTTTTAATCCAGATGAAAACAGATGCTACAGACACACTAACCATACTTCAAAACACTGACAATTATTATCATCCAACCCCCAAACTAACTCTCCTCCCTCGACCCCCGTCTCTCAGTCTGCATCCATCCTTCACCTCCTCTACCTCCTCCTCCTGTCTTTCCATTTCGTTCTTCTCTCTCCTCTGCCCCTACATGAGTTTTTATTCTGATGTTAGTAATTTTACATATTTTATTTTGACCCTTCGAAGTGCTAATGTCACAGCATGACAGTTCTACAGCTGTAAACCATAATAATATTCAGTGATGCATATTTTATTATTTATATTAAATGTTTAATTCCTTTATTAAGTTTGTGGGTTTGTCATCTCTGTTATAAAATGTGATTTAAGTTGTATTTAAATATGTTATATGAAACTTAAACCATGAAAGGGTCACTTAACCCATTTGTAAGTTCACAAATAATAATAAAAATGCATGTTTTCCTTGTTAAACGTATACGGTCCACTGCAGCCAGTTCCCTTTTGTTCCATTTGTTGCTGCCATGATGAGCTCACTCCAGGCTTAGACTCACTCAGTACTGTTTAAATAAATGTATCATAATGGACTGACGGAGTTGACATTTTCCAGCTGTGACGGCAGGAATTTCAACATTGTTGGTGTTAAATATCAAAGTTTAAAAGTGGCCATACTGTGTGTGGTAGAGCTGAGTTCAGTAGAGTAAGGAGCACAAATATGGCCCTCAGAGATGTAGATAATAATATTACTCACTAATTTATTAAAGTTTTGCAAAATGTCTAACAGAGTTGACAGGCTGAATTTTGACAAAAATATTTTGACAAAAGGTAACCCTGGCGGAGTCCGGCGTGCACTGGGAACAAGTCTGACTTACTGCCGGCAATGCAAACACAGCTCCTGCTCCGGTCATACAGGCACGAAAACCACACTGCTCCTCCTGAATCTCCTGTCCAGTCCCTGGACTAGACCCTCTGCCCGTCCAGCGGTACTGTCCTCGACCGCCACGCGACGCTGCAAAGACGTGTCAGCCAAGACCCACAACATCCAGAGACTTAAGATACTCGGGACGAATCTCATCCACCCCCGGAGCCTTGGCACAGAGGAGCCAACCATCTCAGTGACTTCAGCCAGGGTGATGGATGAGTCCACCTCCAGATCCCCAGGCTCTGCTTCCTCCTCGAGGACGTGACGGTGGGATTGAGGAGATCCTCAAAGTATTCCTTCCACTGTCCGACAACATCCCCAGTTGAGGTCAGCAGCTCTCCACCAGCCCTGTAAACAGTGTTGGTTCTGTTCATTATTTTTATGGACAAAATTTCTAGGCACAGTCAGGGGCCGGAGGGGGTCCGGTTCAGGGGTCGGAGGGGGTCCGGTTCAGGGGCCGGAGGGGGTCCGGTTCGGAGACCACAGGATCTCATCTCTGCTGTTTGCAGATGATGTTGCCCTGATGGCTTCATCAAACCAGGACCTGCAGCAGCACTAGGGCAGTTTGTGACTGGGATAAGAATCAGCTCCTCTAAATCTGAGGCCATGGTTCTTGAGCAGAAAAAGGTGGCTTGCCCTCTCCGGGTGGGTGGAGAGTCACTGCCTCAAGTGGAGGAGCTCAAGTATCTGGGGGTCTTGTTCACGAGTGAGGGAAGGATGGAGCGTGAGATTGACAGGTGGTTCGGTGCAGCGTCTGCAGTGATGCGGTCGCTGTATCAGACTGTTGTGATAAAGAAGGAGCTGAGTCGAAAGGTAAAACTCTCCATTTATCGGTCAATCTACGTTCCTCCCCTCACCTATGGTCATGAGCTTTGGGTAATGACCAAAAGGACAAGATCGCGGATACAAGTGGCCAAAATGAGTTTCCTCCACAGGGTGGCTGGGCGCTCCCTTAGAGATAGGGTGAGGAGCTCGGTCACACAGGAGGAGCTCGGAGTAGAGCCGCTGCTCCTCCACGTCGAGAGGAGCCAGCTGAGGTGGCTCGGGCATCTGTGCCGGTTGCCTCCTGGACGCCTCCTTAGGATGACATGTCCCACCGGGAGGAGGCCTCGGGGAAGACCCAGGACACGCTGAAGGGACTATGTCTCTCTCTGGCCTGGGAAAGCGTTGGGGTCCCACCGGAGGAGCTGGAGGAAGTGTCTGGGGTGAGGGAAGTCTAGTAGTCCCTGCTTAGACTGCTGCCCCCACGACCCGGCCCCGGTTAAGCAGAAGAAAATGGATAGATGGATGCTTTCGTGAGTTTACCATTAGGTTTTTTTTTTCAATATTTAAAGCCTTTTAATTCAATCTAATAAATTGTATTCACATAACTAGTTTTTAAATGTTTATTCAGCAGATGAACTCTCTGAACACTGGTGGAGGAGACAAAAAATGTCATGGACTTCAAAATGTCCACTCACATTTACCTCATAATTGTTCAGAAAATGTCTGAAATATTTTCAAATAAATAGCTCCAAATATTTTCAAATAAATAGCTCCAATATACAGAGCTACCTTAGAACTTTATATGTATCCCAATTATGATATTTGGAAAATATTTTTCTACAAATTGCTGTGTTTTAGAGAGTACTTGTTTTGTCCCGACCTTTAAGAATCACCGAAATTTAAATAATGCAACAAAATCATCTGCTGTACTAAAAACTATATCCTATAGAAAACTGGAACATCTCTTCACTTTAAGCTCACTTCCTGTAAACTGAGTCTCTTTTTTCACACTTAAACCTTAAATCTTATGCAGGAGACGACAAACACAACGATCCTTTTTGGGCAGTCCGGGGAATATCCCAATTATGATCTGGTGTGTTTGTGAGAGAGCTTCACTTCACTGTGGTTGGTTAAACCCTCCTGTCACTGACGCAGACTGACCAATCAGAGGAGTGGGTGTGTCTTTTTTTGAGCACGGAATCACCAATAGAACAGTGTCACAGGAATGAGTCCTTTGGTTTCTATGACCCAGCCCTACTCTCTCTTCTCTTTGACGATGTAGCAGGAACATTTTGTACATGTTCTAATAGTAAATCTTGGGTTTATACAAATTAGTCCCTAGAAGTGGATGATTAAGTGAGTTTTTATTATTATTTTTTTATCTCAATAACAACAGTCAGTCCATCAAAAATATGTGAGGATGACACCTGTGTAAAAGGTATTAAGTAATGCACAAAACACACATGGACCGTGTGCAAAAGTGCAGAAATATCAGCCTCACTCGACAGACATGCACAGCACAGAGAGTTGTTTTAGTTTTGTTTTTATTCTGAACTTCATGCAGTTTTTATTTATTTTTGATTACTATACCCAATATACTCAATAGTACATTTTTGCAGATCTCTAAAACAACTGTTGTGACAGAATCAATTTTTGATCTGTCTCTCAAGCCTCTGCAGCGACAGTGTAAGAATCTCACGTGTGTTTTCATCTAAAGCTGCTCTTAAAATGCAAAAGGTCACATTTTTATACAGCACTTTTCCACCTTCAAGGCTCAAAGCGCTTTACATCAAGGAACCACACACACATTCACACAGACACTGATTAAGTATCTTCCCCAAGGACACACTTCATCTGTGGGAGCTGGAATCGCACCGCCAACCTGCGGCTCAGTGGATCTGACCGCTCAACTAATGATGTTTATTTTTAGAGCGGGACTTGAACCGCCAACCTTCTGATCAGTGGACAAACGCTCCACCAACTGAGCCACTGTCACCCTACAACTGCAACTCACCAAAACTTGGAATGGAAGTTTTCACAAAGGTTTTATTTGGAAACATCATTAGTTGTAACATAGGTTTCACGACTCATTTGTAAAGAGCATAGAACCTAGTACTGTCTATGAGCATCTAAACATGTGGTCTACAGTTAAAAAATGTAGCCATCAGATAAACTGACATGTCAAATGTGTTTTTTACTGTATAGCTGTGAGTCTTAATGGTTCTAAACGCAGTGTCAGACCATCAGACAGAGGAATCAGCTCCAGACTGTCTCAAAGTGTCTGTAGATTTCAATCATGTTACTAGAAATTTTAGATCATCAAATGTGTCGACATCAGTCTGGTTCATTTGTTCTGTTCTGTTTCACTGTAAAAACCTGCACGTAATGATTTTTGTATTGGTTTGGACTGTAGGAAACATCACGTATCGGACACGCGGACATTTTGTTGTATTTTCCTGCTAATGTTAACGATGAACTGACAGCCTGATAATGTAATTGTAATGAAATGTGTATTTTAACGTGTTCACCTGCCAGGGACCTGCACATGGAAAGCAGCAGTGGTTAAATCTGGTACAAATCATCTTTTCTTTTGTGAGATTAATGGATTTGTACAATGCCAAATAAAAAAGAAAGAAAGAAAGAAAGATATTTGAGTTAATGCCAGTCAAAGATCATGGCTCCTCATCGACTGTTTAATGTTAAAGGCTTCACGTCTCGTGGGTATTTCTCTAGAGTATGAAGAGGATGAGTGAGTACTGAGGGGGGGCAGGTTGCATGCCTTGGGGCAGGTGAGGGGTGGGCATCAAAGTTAATTGGTAGTTTGAGTTTTGATGCTGAATAATGATGACAAGTCCGCGTGGCCAGACCCAGTAAGCCCCGCATAATATTCACTGTGTCACCGGGCATTGGCACAACTGTCACAGGGGAAGGGCTGACACGGAAATAAAATATGCATCACCATTTCTATTTCTCATTTTTTATGTTAAAAGCGTCTAGGGTCTTGTCTCAAACTCTTTATTCTCGGTAATGTGAGCCGCACGCGCTGATTGGGGGTAAAAGAGATGAGCCGCGCGACGCCGTTATGACTCTCCGCGGCCTGCGCATAATTGAAACCCACAGAAACTGCTGTAGCTGGGTGCGGGTCACGGTGGGCCCCTGGAAGGTTACACTGGCCCTCTTAAACCTGTTGTTGCTTGGCGCTCACATAAAAACGACACTTCGTAAATATAGACAGCTACAGACTGTGTGAGGCGGGACGGGGTCAGCAACTTCTCTGAACCCCGACCTTTGAACTTAACGTCACCTTGATCCCGCTGCCAAATGCCCGTTAGCTCGTTGGCTCCGTCTCTGAGGCCGACAGAAGGCTACAGTCTGTGGTTGGGCTGCGGTATCGTCGATGGGCAGTTTTCTGTACTGCGTTTGTAATGGGAGATATTATTAGACGGATTAGACGCAGCTCTTTTTGTGGTTTGTCAGCGAAACTAGGTCAGGAGCTACATTTTGTTATCACGATATAATTAAAGGTTTTTTCCTTATCTCTTATAATTTGATTTTTAGACTAATTAGCCACAGTCATTCTGTCTCCCGTCACATGTGAGGGGGGCACAGTATTCCAAATTTCATATCATTCCCTTACTGCGATTGCCAGCGTTAGGATGTGACCCGGCTTTAGGTCAAACATCTGTATAAAACTTGTCTTGTCGAGAAATAATTGCCGATTGTTGAATCTTCATCACGTGACCCTAATACGTGACCTTTTCTGTTTAGTTTCCGGCCAAATGTGCAGCACAGGAGGCGGATTAGTATTAATATAGTGACACTGTGGTGTAGCCTCCGCCACCTAAGAGCTCCGCCCATACGTATGTGCAGATGACATCATGTGCTAACGAGGAGGTGAGCGACGGGCTCGGGGCCATGGAGCTTTGTTGGATTAATATAGTATTTATCTGTATTTGTCCAGCCTCGGGATGAAACTCATTACTTTAGTCCAGTCTCCTGACATTCCTTTAACTACAGACAGTGTATGTGCCACACACGGCCACAAGGAGCAGGTTTATGAATGAGCACTTCAGACGCACGTTTCAGATACAGATACATGTGCAGCTACTGTTGGGCATTGCCTTTAAGGACATTATTACAATCCCTTTAAGGAGATTATTACGCTCCACATTCAAATATTTTAATGCATCATTATCATTTATTGCACGATATTGTTGATAGCATTTTTTTGAAGCCTTGGATTTGAAACTGCAAAACATGACCTTGCTCCAAGTGTTGAGCACAAAGAACAGAACCAGTTCAAACACTTAATGTACTATATATACTTCACGTACTATGTATACTTCACGTACTATATATACTTCATGTACTACATACTTCACATACTATGTATACTTCACATACTATATATACTTCACGTACTATGTATACTTCACGTACTATATATACTTCACGTACTATGTATACTTCACGTACTATATATACTTCATGTACTACATACTTCACATACTATGTATACTTCACATACTATATATACTTCACGTACTATGTATACTTCACGTACTATATATACTTCATGTACTACATACTTCACATACTATGTATACTTCACATACTATATATACTTCACGTACTATGTATACTTCACGTACTATATATACTTCACGTACTATATATACTTCACGTACTTATATACTTCCACGTACTATATATACTTCACGTACTATGTATACTTCACGTACTATATATACTTCATGTACTACATACTTCACATACTATGTATACTTCACATACTATATATACTTCACTTACTATATATAGTTCATGTACTATATATACTTCACGTACTATGTATACTTCACGTACTATGTATACTTCACGTACTATATATACTTCACATACTATATATACTTCACTTACTATATATAGTTCATGTACTATATATACTTCACGTACTATGTATACTTCACATATTATATATACTTCACGTACTATATATACTTCACGTACTATATATACTTCACATACTATATATACTTCACTTACTATATATAGTTCATGTACTATATACACTATAGCTCTATATGGCATGTTTTACTGTTACTCCAGACTGATCAGATACATCGCTCACAGGGGCCGCAGTCCACCGTGAGACAAAGTGAACGCGTCACGTACGTCACTAATGTCGGTGCTTTGGTCCTCAACCCTGTGTCCACCACTGGACCAGGACAGTCAGTGAATATATTATAAACTGCTCATAACGTGCTACTTTCCTGAAGTGGTAAATTTACATTTCCTTCCAAAAGAAACAGTATTTTCACTTATTACAGTTGCATCAGACGGACTGTTCCCTGTGAAGTGTCCTGAAACATGTCCTTATAAACCACTGACTGAGAGAAGCCGGTTTAATTGTTTCTTTTCTCTTGAACAAACACGTGTAAGTGGCACAACCACCTGTGGCCCTTTGGCTGGAGCTCGAGAGGCGAGCGACACCGACGTGGATTTCTGACACATTTAGCGCGGACGACTGTGGCGGGACGCGCCGTTTCGCTTTGATCATTAGGGAGACAATGCGCGTCACTTTGGCTTTGGGGAAGCTTTTAGCGAGCGACAATGTGACAATATTATACGTTCATTTGGCGGACGCTCCCCGTAGCGTGTTTCCGTCCGTAACCACAAACACACGCGGTCGGACAAATCAGAAGCTAACGCTCAGGCCGGGCTCCGCCGTGGCGGGTGCTCCATCTAAATGTACTCCTAATGTCAGTGTCTTTGATCAGTGGAGCCGCTGGACGGAGATGTCGGTTTGAGAGTATTTTTTGTCAAGGATGAGGGAAGTCATTTCGAGTCGTTCGAGTGCGTGTCACTTTGTTGTAAAAGCACTGAGCCTGTGTGCAGTGTCAAGTAGAAAGAGAGCGTGGAGGAAACAAACACGAAACTGCAACAGAAAAAACACAAGCCGCAGACAGCGCCACAGTATGGATTATAATTACGACCGAAATTACACTTAAAATAAATTATAAATATATATAAATGTGTCTATTTATGTAGTGATATTTAGAAAAAAATGCTGCTTATGTTCATGTATTTTTAAACTTAACCTTTTTAAATATCAGAGGTTTTCAAAAACATCGGTGGAGTTCTCCTGTCCTCCACGTAACACTGCCCCCCATGTAACTCACTGTCCTCCACG
>KN474105.1:33101-50374 GCA_000787095.1 Periophthalmodon schlosseri | reverse complement strand
CGGGGAGTGGGCTTTGGACCAACCGCCGCCGGCCCAGCCGACATACCACAGCCATGGTGGGGCACTGCGGTTAGTGCTGCTGGGACAGAATGGAGTGGGCAAATCATCGCTGGCCTTATCTCTGGCAGGACAGTCGGACCGGTCACTCTCCATAGACTCTGAGTCACAGGCATGCGGTAATGGCTCGCACTGGGATGCACTTAAGCTGACAGCACGCATCTGGGAACGATTTATATCATGTTTCATTATTCTGATTTTGATTTAGTACCACACAAATACATTCACAATTCACAGATTTCTGGGAGTGGAGGCATTCATTGCTATTAGTGAATTTTATAGTAGTCTTGACCATTCTCCTCTACAATCCCAAAACGAATCTACAATCCCCAAAAGTAAACTTAAAATGTTTTTCATTTATAAAGTTTGAGTTCATAAAGCTTCTCACATTCTAGAGGAAGGGTTATCTTTTTAGACACGTTTGATGTAAGTAAATAAAGGATTTGGTTGTGGTGTCAATAATCATGAATAAACAAAAAAATTGCGACATTTCTCAGAATAACCCCAACACTAACATATGGTATTGTGACATCCCTGATTGCTATGTAGAACAACCCATAATAAAAACAAACGATGCCAAACTCAATGAATTGCAACAGAAATGACAGCCAGATAGGAGTATAGAAATACAAAAAAAGCACTTGAAAATTCATATGAAATCTTGAGAGGAGCAGGGCAGTTAAAAAGGGCATATTTGAAGCCATCTGCATATTATGCTCTACCTTGAATACACATACATTCATAAAATATACATTACTTCTGCCTATACATGGCAACATAATGTTTTCATTGCTTTCATTCAATCGAGGCTCCATGCTTTATTTAACAATGTGCTGCTCTACTCTGGGATACACAGTATGAGCCTATGTAGGGGAATGCTCTGTGACACCTTTTTCTATTATCACTTCTATATCAATTCTAGGCAGCTCAGAGCATCTGTTTTAGAGCCACATCAGCCACATGGTCGATACCACCAACACCTGCTACCAGTGAAAATGAGCTTTCATGTGTAAAGTGAAATGAATCTAGCACAGATGTAGTCTTTTTATCATAAGTCCACCTAAATGAGTTTCCTGTCTTGCTTGGCTTTTAACAAATTCAAATTTTCCTCAAATATTGCACAGATTTGATCTTGATTAGCTAATTTGCTTTTATCAGAAAAAAAATATTCCTAAAAACCTATTGAGGCGGCAGAACTCATCATCACAATTTCAACTTGTAAAGTCTCCAAAGGCAGTTTCTCCAGGGCTGCTGGGCTTTTTGTCACAGGTCTGTAGTAAATTATAGCACCACATATGAAGTCACATTACTGCCTGTGACCGTCATGGTGTCATGATGCTAACATTATTTTGATGTGTGTCATGGATGTTTGCAGGTGAAGGTTACGAATGCTCGGTTACAGTGGATGATGAGGACAGCAAACTAATCGTATATGACAACTGGAAACAGGTGAGAAACTCCCCTGATTTTTGTACTTAAATGTATACTATGTAACTTCATGGAGATGTTATTGCATATTTGGAATTCCAACCACGAGTATCATAGCAACGAAAGAGCCAATCCGGAGCGAGGCTGTTGAAGACAACGGCCCTTTCCCGCCTGCACCGCAGGCGCTTAGCTTTGCTGTCAGTCAAACATGCTGCTAATGCTAGCGGGAGTGATCTCGTGGAAAGAAGTTGCTTCATTGGTCTGTTATTAATGTTCATATCTTGATTTATGGACAAAATAGTCAAATGAAAACACCAGCATCATATAGCACGGAATAATATGAACATTTTAAGACCAAAGTGACGAGTCTGACAGCAGCAGTTATGGAGACAGCGACATTGTTTTCAATACAAAGTAAAATGGAGCCAGAGACAATGGTCGCCTTTTCACACCTGTAACCTGGCCTGGACGTGTCACCTGCTTATCCCCATGGAGATAAATAAGTTGTTAATGCCTTACTGTGGTACATGTTAGACAACCAAACAACATCTCCATGGAGACAAGCAGGTGGCAGAACCTCCACCAGTAAAGTTACATAGTGCACCTTTAAACCAACACAAGTGCGACTGGCACTTGTGTTGTTTAATGATGTCTTCTGTGGCCTTGGTAGATGGGATTTAAAAGTTTTTGTGTTCTTTTCACTACTTTCGAGGATGTCAAGCAAATATTACACTTGTGCCATATACGTCTGCAAATTCTTCAAGGGTTGTTATCTGTGAGAGCCATGAAAATTTCTTTGGGCCTTAGTAGAACATTCCCTGGATAATAGTCGCTTTCATCAGTTTGACTCTTTGGATGGTCGCAGGAAGCCAGTAAGGGGATGAAAGACAGAGTTCAATTTGAAATGAGGAACCCACAAACTCTTTTAGAAAAGCTGATAAAAACTCAAAAAAGTTTACATATAATTTGCTGTAGAGGAAAGATCACATAGGCCTTCATAGTAGTAAGTAAGAAAGCAGCAGATGTCCTTACTACGATGAATCCTTGTGTTCTTTTATTGAATGTAGCAGCCAACCCTCTTGTGTTAGTCCTTTCATGTTTCAAATCAGTAATGAAAAGAGAAATACCAGCGAGGCCAAAAATTGCGGGTGTTATGCATCATCGTTCCTTTGAGCTGAATGAGGATGCGTTAATACACCAATGGCAGTCATTTCTGTTACATTCTGTAGCAAGTAGTGAACTGGAAGATCTCA
The DNA here is from genome assembly GCA_000787095.1 of Periophthalmodon schlosseri. NCBI lineage: Eukaryota > Metazoa > Chordata > Actinopteri > Gobiiformes > Gobiidae > Periophthalmodon > Periophthalmodon schlosseri. The sequence goes on along the minus strand of KN474105.1, from coordinate 47,636 downwards.
TACCGAACCCCTTACTGTGACACTGTGGGGTAAAAAATCAAAAACATGTCAAATTCTGTGTGCAGCAATCTCAATTAGTATGAATGGCATCCAATTCCTTTCACTCGCTATCCCAGATGTCCACTCGTCTTCAAGCCTTCCCCCACCAGGTTAAATTATTCACACTGTTCTATTTAGCTTAAGGGAAATGCATCGAAAGCCTGGCTCTTGACTTTTTGTGTACACACTTTTCCAATTCACTGCCCGTCTGTCCCACAGCTCCCCTTTCACAACCGTGTCTGTTCATTTGTGCTGTCTCTTTCACGAGCCTCCTTTCACTGACCCCTTTTTGCTACAGATGAATCTCACTCCGGGTTAATTACATTTGTTATTCTGTGCATGCTAATACAAAGCTAATGCGCCTACAAGCAACACATGCAGACCAGCAGGAGGATTGGATACGCTCCATAACTGCATATGCTGGGAAGGGAATGTTAGGTATGGACCAGAGACCCATCTCAGCTGAGATTGTATCTGAAATAGGTTTCAACATTCATTTCTTGAACATAAAATACATTCAACACAAAAAAGGCGGAACTCTGCTCCAAACTACATGCTTTTCCTGAGGGAGAATCAGTGATGATTAGAAATGACTCAACCTCGATCATTGATTCAAATTTGATTCATTGTGCTTCCCTGATTTGAGATTTTTTCTCTTAGTGCTAATGCCTTGAGACAATGGACATTAATGAGACAAGAATAACATTACGAACACTTACCTATTTATTTTAAAATCTCCCCACATACATCATCACTGACCACTGCAGGAATACTCCAAGAGCCTCATTTATCAAGCTTTTACTCACATGCTGAACAGATAATCATTCTAAAAGTGGAGCAAAAACCGATGCAATTTCTCTCAGAGATGCCAAAGAAGACGCAGCACAGTTCTGCTCCTTTGAGCGAATGAATATACCAAATGGGGCGTTTTCGCCAGCATACGCAAACATTGAGGTGGAGGAAATGCAAATAAAGTTTTTAGCGGGTGCTGTCAGAAAGCAAAAACTTTGTGATAATAGTACGGTGCAAACTTTTTAAAAAGGATACATGCTGCAGTTTATGCTCCAATAGGGCATTTGATAGTGATTTTAATTGCTTTAAAACAGCCAACAAAGACAGATAAGATAATAACATGTTTCTTTTCAAAACAGCTGTAATAAAATATACACTCTTTACCTGCGACACTTTGGCCCACAAGTCTTCTACTGAGCCGGAGCGCGCCACAGCAGCTGTCCATCAAACTGGACTTTGTGTTTTGATGTTTTGACCTAGTTGTCTTGTCATGTCAAGATTGAAAAATAACTCAGTTTCATTCAATTTATACACCAAAATACCAAACCCAAATGTAAAATGCTTTTTTATTTGGCTGTTTATGTGACATTAAGGTTACTCATTCAGAAAATCAGATTTCATAAAGCTGGTCATATTCAAGAGTATTCGGAATGTATTCAACAATGTGAATGAAAGTGAATTAGAAACGTGTCTATTTTTTGTCATGTGTCAATCATCATGAAGAATATTGAATCATTTTAACTCAAAATGTTACATTGTGACATGCTTTCTCCACCATCTTTACAAATTCTTAAGCTTAGGCTACTCTTCAAACCTGCTTCTAACCTTGATGGATGATAAAACGTTCCCTTTTTACCTAATATACCCCACCCACTAACAGGTTGAAGAGACAATCTGTCATCACGTCACCTGTCAGCAGCCTTTAAATTATGCAGTTGTGTGGTCAGCAGAATTAATCTTGGTCTTGAGCCGAGAGCACATTAGTTGGCAGCCCCGTTGGTCCCTGGGGAAGGTAGGGGCTTCTGGCCATGGAACTAGCTCTAAGTATTCTCTACGGGGCACCCTAACCTACTCCCCACGTTACCATAGCAACTTGTGTCGACATCCACGTACACACTGTCACACAGCACGACGTAATCAGTCACTCACAAATAGACATCCAATACTGCTGGCATCCTCACGGTGTTCACTATGTGTGCTATCCATCTAGAGCCTCATCAAGCCTTTGTAATGGAAGCTGCTGCAACACATGATGAGGTGTTATCATTCACATACACACTGTTAAACTCAATTATGGCTGGTCATAGTTTGTTAATCGCACCTGGTTTGCCAAATATTTCAGCCTGTTATTTCTACTTTTACTGCCAGCCTCTGCACCCAAAACAAAAACTGTTACTTTGATCAAAATGGACAACATAATGGTGCTATTATCAATTTCATCTAGTGACACTAAAGAGTTAAAATGAAAATAGAACAGCAACAAATCTAAAGAGGTGGCCATATGTTTACACTATCATAAAAAAGACAACACATTATGAACCTAGATACATTTTTACCATTATTAACTGTATTTATTGAAAAAGAGGACTGCCTTAGGAAAACACATAGATGAAAGGTGCGACTGCCATTCATAAGTACATGTCAGTAGGTTATGCATCAGGCAAAGCCAATAGCATAACCCCTTTGGGTTTGGCGTGCCCAGTTCCTTCAAAGCCATTGTGACCCCAGAGTAATTACCATAATATTCTAAAATCCGGTCTGTCGCTCGTCTAGTCTCTGCTAGTCTCTGCTAATGACAAAATTGGTTGTTTATTTCTAAAATGTTACAGCCATTTACACAAGCAGTCCTCCATTGCACACAACAATAAGGCGAAATTTATGGTCACTCCATGCAGAGAGTTGTGTGTACTCTTTTTTTTGTGTCACAATAATAATTGTGTTTAACAATAGTATCACGATAATTATTCAAATTGCTGACAGTTTGAACTACTATTATAGAAATTATTTGTAAGTAAAAACAACAATTTACAACAGATGCCATGCATAAGTAGCGTTTTTTTCCTCGGCACAACTTGGTTGAATAATGCCGATTATCTTTGTTGAAGATTATCGCGATTATATAAAATGTACCACAAATGATGAATGAAGGTCTACTCTTATGTGATAAACAATACTTTATTTTAGGGCTGCAACTATTTGCCAATCGTTAATCCAGCAATTATTCTTTCAATTAATCAATTAGTTGTTTAGATCGTGAAAGGCCTGTGAGTATGAGATTTTTCCTAAATTGTACCCAGATAAAGGTGAAGTGAAGCTGCTTGAGGACATTTTGGTGTTAACATACATGACCATTCATACAGACAGTGGCTCCCTCTTTTCCGCAACATTCGAGGAAAAACAAAAACTAAAATAGGCAAAAGTGTTTTCATCAAAAACACTACATTTACATATTCCCATGTACACATGTTGTACATGTTTCATTTGTATGTAATTCCTGATCTGTCTGAGCCATAAAACCTCTTTTCTCAGATCATGACATGTTTTGGACCCTATGTAAAGACCAGAAATAGTTGACAACTGTTTCAATTGTCGATTAGTTGCGATTAATCGATTAACTTGTTGCTGTCCTGCTATTTTTTACTGTCCCATCCCTAGTTGCATGTCCAGCATTGGATCACTGTAGTAGTCCCAGCGTACTGTAATGTTAGCGCACACCAGGGCACATGCGGCTCCAGGCTTAGAGGCTGGAGTCTGCTCAGCCAGACAGTGTATGTTGTAAGTGTTGTTGACGTCATGGTAGTTTAAATAAATCATCCCTGTTCCCAGAATAGAAACACTAGCACATTTGGCCTTGACCGTATCAGCAGTGGAGTCTTCAGACCAGTCGTGTGATGTATCCTGATGAACATTACACTGTGGAGATTGAGGTCATACTATACCAGAGGGGTGAGCAATCCCCTTCTCAATTTTGAATTTCTTCTCTTTATATTTGCTTTTGTAACTTAAAGTGATTCTTTCAGGAGCCCGAGCCTGACTGGAACTTTTCATTATTATTTGATGCGGTGAAATTGAAATATTTATTAAAGACAAGTGAAAGGTGTAGCCTGAAGCCTGTGAATGTAGGTCAAGCAATATGTGTGTGGCTGTTATCAGGGTGAATTCCCAGCCGCCCCTCAGGACTATTTTTTATCTAAGAGAAAATTAGATAAAGGATTCAGGATGCAATTTGCAGAAGGATAATTGCAGCTTGACCACATTCCATTGAGCACTTTCTACCAATCGTTTTTCTTAGCCTCCTGTTTATGTGTCTCAGCATCTTTATTACTTCATTTTAGGTAAACCAAACACAGAGTTTAATTGAAATAAGATTCTCAGTATTTTTTTCAACTTTTCTTTCACTTTTGGACAAATTTGTTGCTCAAGCCTTATTTTAGTTTTTCTCACTTCAAACTAGGACAAGTGAACCAGGCAAGACAACCAATTGTGTCTCACAGGACCTCACCAGATTAGACAGTAGCAGAACTAATCCAGTTTCATATTATGGATTAACCAACCTTGATACATCTGTCACATCACATAAAATTGATGTTAGTGGTACAGTCAACAAGATGAAAACCTGGCCTTCTTTTTTCAATGGCTGTGTGGTAATTATGTATACTTGGTCATCACATCATAATAAAATTCATAAAGTTGCTTGTAGACAGAAAAGTAGGTCAGGATAAAACACATCTTGTCCTGGAAATGAATGTTTTTTCATCCTGTTATTGGAGGTCAAAGGTTAAATGTGGGGCAGCGTCCCTGAAGCTGCTCCAGATGTGGGTGCAGATGTCCACTTATGAGGCACAGATATGGGTCACGCAGGAGTGCACACCGCCAACTACAATGAACTGCCGGTTAACATGAATGTAGTCATTTGCTAGATGGGTTTAATTAAAATGAATTACATACTGTATTAAAAGTTAGGTCAAAGGGCATTCGCTCTGGTTTAAACTAAATGTATAGGATTTCACTGAATTTGTATTTTTGTTTTAGCTTTTTTAATTTACCTCCATTTTTAAAGACGACATATGCTTTTCTTTGTGTAGTTAGTATTATCGATCAAAACATCTTAAAGAAACGGCTCCATTGACTTCGTATTCAAAACTACAGACCTAAGAGGCCCCGCCCCGTCATAATGACATTTCTCTGTAGTAATCAGCTGATTTTTTTATTGCTAAAAATGGTAATGTGACATTTTGAACCCTACATCCATGACCAGACGTTTCAATTTTTTTAAATGACAAGTAAGTACAGAACAGTGGGCGAAGATGGGGGGTAGGTGAAAACATAAATGTTCTGAGCACTTAAACTGTATTGTCCAGCACTTAAGCTGGACAATACATTATGCAATGCATTACACAAACATGCATGAATCAATGGAAATACAATGCTAAACTAGTGATGAGGGATCGTTATAATAGCGCAATTTTGCATAATATGCCTCCTTAGTTTCCATAATAAGAATCGACTGTTTTATCCCCACATCTTGGTACTTTTCCACTTCTTGCACCTCATATCTTTTTAAAAACTCCTCTGTCTCCAACAAAAAAGTATGAAGTCACAAGCTCAGCATTTCCATCCCACTGCAGTGGGCTTGGTCATGCTGTTATCAGATGTAGGAGGCAGGAGAGTATTGTGAGTCTTGTGCTGCTCTTCCTCACACCCTCCATTCATCACTTCTCCATCTGAATCGATCGCCCGCTCCCTCATTTCTCTCTGACATGCACTTTGAACACATCTGTCGCCTTAGGTCAGATTCTGTTTGCTTTTGATATGGCTAAATGGCAACACAAACATGAATCTATATTCTGTGTGTCTTTTGCAGGTGGTTGTGCGTGTTGTATTGTTCCAGAGGCATACGCTGCTTTGCTCATGTATCGTGTGCACAAAGTGAGTGAAGAGATAGTTTAGGTGTGTGCTCCGGTCTCTAGGGAGCGGGTTAATGAGAGATACATAACCTCACATGTAAATAGGCTCAGTGACAGTAGTTTTTGAAACTGAAAGCGAATAATAATTTGAGTGCTTACAGACAGACTGTGTAGCTTATGCAAATGCAGTGTGGAGAGTGATTCATGTGTCCTCACTCCTAATGGTCATGGATGCGGCACCAAGCTCTCAACATAGGTTAAAAGCTTGTTTTTCATGACCAACTTTTATTGTTCAAGAAAAAATGTAAATATGTATCAACTTGCAGTCATTTTAAAAGTTTGAAGTAGTCTGACTGCAGTAGTAGAGGCAGTAGTGGTGACTGAGCACACTCATTATATCCCAGTTTTGTTGATTATTATAACTGATTCAAAGTATTTATTCCATTTCTTGTTGCATGTGGGGATTACATGTGTTTTTTATGTAATCTCAAATAGAATTTTACAAATCACACCAAATCAAAACAACCCAACAATACGTAAGCACTGTATGTCCCATAGTAAATCTTTCCATTGAGTATGTGCATTGTGCAGCATGTCACTTTAATGGCACCAATAAAATCGCTTGAAGCCATGTTTTGTATTAGCTAAATGCTGTTATTTCTTATCTCCAGCGGCACCAGAAACAGGATGTTGTGTCTCAGATGGCCTGGTTTTTTTTAACCGTTACAGTTTTAAATCCAAATCTATCATGGGGTTTCAAGGCCTGAATGATCGCCTCATTAGTCTGTGTTTAGAGCCATTGTACAAGTAGCGAGCCAAAGTTATAAATCGCACAGCAAGTGTAGCACAATGAGATGCATGTTCAGCCATGAAAACACCAAGATGTTTTTATTCACAAATTTTTCATTTTTGCTAACCTTTGATGAGTTGTCAAATAATTTCTGAATCATTTGTAAAAGTTCCTAAGTACAACCATGATGAAAACCCAGTTAGAAATCTGTTGGCAAGAGTTAGTGGAAGGAATAGCCAAAAGCGAGACACTCTTCTGAATGTTTATTATTTATTCATAATTTGTGCATGGAGCCAAAGCTGTAAGCAAAGTTTTGAATACTAATCAGTATCAGTCTTTGGGTTAAAACTGATGCTCTTGTACAGTGCATTTTAAAGGCGTGTAGGCGACTTGTAGTGAAAAAACTACAAGTTGGACACTTTGTTAATGATGATACAGTATAGGCCAGCCAGCCAAACTTGGTTGTCATGAGCCAGAAAAAGTATTTATTTCTTTTAAGACAGTTTAAGCTACTGTTCTTTTAGTTTTTACCATGAATTTCGGCAGATGAACCATGAAATATTTATTTACCTTATTCAAGAAGTTGCTACAAGCTTGATAAATAAAATCTGCAACAGTCTTGGCTCATTTTAGATATGTTTTTGTTTTAATGCCAGACTTCAGTAATGTTTTATGTCCTCCTGCAGAGTGGAGACTTGTGCCAAGGGTGCGGCTCTAGCACTCGCACATCTACTTAAGTGTCCTAATTATTGAGCATCAAATCTCTCTCTCACTTTTCAAAACTCATTGCTCCTTTGCTGGCCACTTGGAGCTAAATGTGTATGTTTGTCCCTATCTTGCAATAATACAAGAAAAAAATCTACAAAACATCTAATAGAAGTTACATGATATAAAATCAGTATTGGAAGAAGTACTCAGATACAGATACTAGAACAAAAAAATACTCAAGTAAAAATAAGTGTCACATGAAAAAATCTACTGAAAGTTTTAAAGTAGCCGATTAAAAATGTACTTAAAGAGTAAAAAATAAAAGTATTTCGCACAGATTTTCAGATCTAACAAAGCTTCAAATGTACTTTTTTGATAAAGTTTTGTGCTGAATTCTGTGGAATGGCATTGATAGTTTTTCTTCTGTTCTTATTTGTATATTTTTTTTGCTCAAAACTATAATTGAAAAATACTTTTCAGTCCAGTTCAAACATGTAGTGGAGTAGAAAGTACAGATACCTTATCTCAAATGTACTGAAGTAAAAAATTAAAACATATCTATAAAATTTACATAAGTAAAGTACAGATACCTAACATTTTTACTGAAGTTCAGTGCCTTACTACTTTTACTTTGTTACGTTCCACCACTGTATAAAATCAAGCAAAGGATCAACAGCATGGCTCTTAAAATGCTTTAAAGTGTGAATCAGTCATTATACTAAAAGGTAAATATACATGTCCAATTTTTAAATATATATTCCTTAATTTTACATGAGCATCATTCATTTCTACTTTATATTCAATTCATTTGTTATGTTAATTATTCATCAATATAGCCTAAAATACCCTTACAGTTGCTGCTAACATTTCTACACTAAAACTAGGGAAGCCATCTCTATAGCGCCAACCCTGAAGAGGGAAGATGAACTCATGATTTCTCCAATGATTCATGATACTCGTTCATGCATAGTCTTTGTATTTGTGTGTAACTTGCTCTGTGCTACTTATGAATGTGTGTGCGCATGGGAGGAGTAGGTATTGACAGATGGCCTGCTCCCCGCCAACTGTGGAGAGAGAGATAGAGGGGGAGAGAGGGAGAGAGAGTGAGGGACAGACAGAGGAAGAGAGAGAGAGAGAATTGGCTTCTTCCCCATCTTCGCTGCCTTGGTTCCACAGGGAGGCGTATTCACTTCATGGTCACACTTCTCCCGCTAATCGATGTGCCCACTCCGCTTTACTACTCTTTCGCCGGTTCCTACGCACTCCATCCTCTTCTACTTGTGTGTTGTTGTTGATCCACTCGTCCGCTGCGTCCCTCAATCAGACAATGACAGGTGGCCGAGTTGTTGTGCGTGCCAGTCCCCCCTGTCCTCGCTCCTCCTTTCCCCTCCTCTTCTTTTCTCTGTCTGCTCTCATGTGCTCCCTGAGATAGATGGACTGCCAAGGCTCTCCCCGTGAATTTCCTGCTTCAGGGTGTGATCCGGTGCTACAGCTCAGCCGCTTGGGATGATGGGTATTTTTTCTGAAACCCTCCAAAGAGCAGGAATTCACCTTTCCGGTTGGGGATGTGGGGCAAGGGCGTTTGTGCGGGCAGGACACACACATACTGTGCAGAGTAAGTGGAGTTAGTGAGAAGATTGAGTTAGGTATACAACATGGTTGTATATTGATTCAATTTCTCCAGAGTGATTCTAGTGGAATCACAAAATCGATTCGTCATTTGAAGTGATCTAATATAAATCAATGTAAAGTTGGAAAAAAATAGTGCCAAAATTCTATTACTCACCTAACTTTCTATTTTCAGCCACTGAATTAAAAACAAATTAAATGCCGATCAGGGGATACTGCTGTTTTGTCCTTGGGCAAGACACCTCACCCAGCTTCCCTCGGAGTGTCATGAGTGATTGGTCACAACTAATTTTATATATGATTTACTAGGGCAGTAGGCCTTAAGTCGTTAAGTCAATTAATTGGTTGATGAACAAAAATTAGTTGACTAATCATTTTATTTAGATAAGGATTTATATGGGACAACAACAGAAAGGAGAAGTGAGTGAGTTAGCTGAAGATTTGGTATTTTGGGGTATTTATATGTAAAGGCAGATTAAACTCATTATTTCTTTATATAAATGCATAGTTTCCTAGTGCTTTTTTCTGCATACATAGTTGTTTTTGCATGAACTTCCCGTGTAGTTGTAGTCGTGTGAGTGCAGTTTGGGTCAGATACATAGTTTTAAGACCTTTAGCCACTCCCCCTTTTTAGTTAACTAATCGATTGCTAGGGCATGTCTTTAATCTACTACTACATATAATCTCGTTTTCACATTTTCTCCCAAACTAAAATCCTTATCAATTTCTCCTCATCTACTGTTGATGACATACAATGATGCTCCCATTGGTTTGTTTGCACCAGTAGTCAACATTCTATGTATGTGTCATAATAAAGGCGGTATGGGATTGGCACTAAAATGGATCATAGAAAAAGTAAAGTACTTCTGCAAATGTTTAGATTTATATATAACTTCTTGGTCTCAGTTTGATAAAATGAAAAAAATACCAAAAAGGAGCTCCCAGGAGTAAAAGTAGGTACATCCCATCTAGACTCCTGTTCCTCCACAATTACAGGATTTAAAGGCAGAACTTTTCACAAGATTGATCGCACTGACTCTCACTGGAGTCATTCCCAGAGCCCATAGGTACGAAAGTCTAACTGGCACTGTATGGGCAGAGGAGGAAGGTTTCAGGTTTCTCTGTTTGGACAAAGTCGTTTGCATTGATTGCTGACGTGTTAAGTTTCTGAGTTTTTATATGCTTTAAACAGGTAATAATTGATGTGTGAAATTTGTTGGCAATACACATATCACTTATAGGTCTATTTTTATTCTAATTCTTTTCTGGCTGTTCTATTTCAAGTAACAACAGTAAATCGCATGCTTTCAACTACACCCCTATTTTATCAAAGCAACCACTAATGTAATGGGCCTTTTATGACCAGATGAGGGCGCCGGTGCAATTAGCAACATAAATTACCATTTGGAGCAATGCCATCCCATAGGTAAAAATAAACATTAAGTACCCCGCTCTAGATTAGGCACACAGGTTCACTCAAATATACTTGACAGATACCAAGATTAGAAAAAAGATTTATAATTTATTACAGTCAAGTTAAGCTTGTTAAAACAGTATGGCAGTCCACTTCAGTAACTTTGTAACCACCATCAGGTTTCATCAAGTCTCATTCACAATGAGACCTCAACATGTTACACCAGGGACAAAAAAAGGGATAAACAAACAAAGATAAGCCATTCTAACTGGGCACAACTTTTACACATAGTCATAATTACAGTGGGGACCTACTGAGTTTTTGACGTTAGCTTACGCGTGATCCAAAAAATCCAGTGATGAGCCGCGCACTAAAAACAACAGCCCATTATCCCTGTGCCAAATGGGTGAACAATAAGGCTAATCTGGCACACTCACCGATGCCCGCAAACACTTTCCCACTACCCGCTGGCTTGACGTCTGCAGCGGGTGTAGTGCACCTAATCAAGTGTGGTTTGGCTGAATTCGTCCTGTCCTGCTTCACGTTCATGGCCTGGCTCCATCGCATGTGACGTCAGGGGTGAGGTCAGGTGAGGGCCTGGGGGTAGTGGACCTCCCTTTTATAGGTGGGCACGCGCAGTTCATCAACGCACACAACCCCGCATCACTACATTTTGTCATCCATAAATGTTTCTCGTGGTTCCTAACCTGAGCATCCTTCTACAAATGCACTTTTGTTAGCACATGTCAAACCAGCCTTAATGAATGGCCTTCCCATCCTCTCTCTAAATCTGTCCACCTTTGAACTCACAAAAACAATCTCTCCATCTTAACCTCTGCTTCCTTTATCTCAGCCTTTTGTCTCTTATTTAGAATATTCAATCAAATTGAGATTGTGTTTAAAAACTGAAATACAGGCTTATCTTGAAGGTGACCCAAATGGGGCATGTTTAATTCATATTAGATAGGCTTGAAGAAACATTAAGCTGATTCTTCACAGTATGCCAAAAAGTGACTCCCCACCATTCCCCTCCCCTGTCCTTGCCGCTAATAGTATCTTGGGTTTCCACACCATTAACTAATGCAGGATTAACGAATTTGTTGGCTGCACATGAGCATTATTAGGGCATGAGAAGGCCAGACAAATGTTACTGATACTGGCATTATTATAAGGTTTCATGCTTGTCCAATACATTTGTCAGTCACTGTAAAACCCAACTGTATCTCACTAAAATAAGTTGTTCTCATATTTCTTAAGTAATGTTTCAATGTTTAGCTTAGTTTGTATGCTAAACCAGTTAGGTAAATTCATTTTCTGTTGCTCTTAAAGAACAAAGAACTTTGGCTCTTTGTCAGAGACAAATTGATTTGGTTGAACTTGGTTTGAGTTGAGAGAGGACCGTTTCAGTTGGGGGTAGTTCTGGAGGCTGGGGCTGTATTGGGGCACTCGGGCTAATTGAGCCTGTGTGACATGAGCCCCTGTGGGACAGTGGTGGTGCCTGTTAAAAGGGTCAAGACATTCAAAGTGAAGTGTGATGTTTGTGAGGTCTCTAAGCCAGGAGCACGTCTGCGTTCTCTCATGGGGCAACAACAACAACAAAAACTTCAAAAGAGCAGGGCTGTCACCGTGGCTAAAGCAACAATAGGAGATGTGTCAAACCAATTTCATTCACTGACATGATTGTACAGGGAAATAACATTAGTGTTAAAGTGTATTATTTATTAATGATGGTTATGTCATAGGACTTACCATCTTAGATTCAGTCATAAATGTTCAGAGGAAACGTCTTTCCTTCTTACTCGTACTGACATTTCATAAAGAAATGAATACAATTAGATACTGTCTTTTTTACTTGGGTTGTTTGGTCCTGGTCTAATCCATGTGTAGTTGCAGGTTTAGAGACAATTTTGTCTTATTTTTGGTGTGTGTATGTGCAAGTATGAACAAATCCTTAGTATAGAAATTTAGTTTCCAATTTAAGTACCGTGATAGTTAATCTGGATACCAACAAATACCAATGAGTCTTCACTATAATTATGAGGAGAAAGGACAGTGTTTCCTTGTAGGTGGGCTTCAGTTCTTTTCTGGTGACATCCCCAGACAAAGGTATTGATTTATTCATGGTCATTTGCATATTCCTCCTCCCATTTACAGGACCTGTCCACTCTCCAGTGCGACGTGTGCATCCTGGTGTTCTCGGTCACTGACAGACGGAGTTTTCACCGCACCGCCCAGCTCCGCCTCCTCTTGCGGGAGTCCCAGCCCAACACACCAATCATCCTCGTGGGCAACAAGAGCGACCTGGTGCGCTCCCGGGAAATCAGCACCGAGGGTATGTACAAGAAGGGAGTACTATCCCAGGTGTAATGTATTCAGAATACTGCCAGCAAGAGACACCAAACAGCCACAATATAACACCCACTTATAGAGTATGACATGATGTTTATTGATTTTTGCACTGGTGAGATACTTTTAGGAAGCAAGTGAACATTCTGTAGTTCCAAAGCAAGAAAACGAGCATGGATATGATATGATTTAAATAATAATAATAAGTAAAGAGTATATTGTCTATAATTAAAACATTTTAAAGTTACCTAAACAAGGGTATAAAGCAGCATTTCTGCCATTTTGTGGTTAATTTTATGGTCCATTTATAGCCTGTGCTAGACTTAAACATCAACCAAGACTTTTCTAGGCACGTTTAGCACATTACTGATGCGTTGTTAAAATATCGTCTGAATATATTTATTGAGATAATGTAAAAAAAAATGCTCAATATTGACCACCCCTAATTATGGGCCAGAGCATCTCTAGCATATTTAGCATGTGGTCATATAACCCTCTTAATCTTCCATTACTCAAGCATTCAAGAATATTGGTTTATTACCAAGGCCTCAATGTAATTATCTGAATAAATCAAATGCTAATGTAGCAAAAAGCACACTTGCAGCTGTGGCGTGATTACTCATGTATCTTAGCTTGTCGTTGTGTGTCTCCACTGTGCCATAAATTTTCCCCTTGGCCCACACTGTCTCCATTAGACGGCCCCAGGGACAATGTATGTTTGATCAGTGAAATCAATTTCTGTGTTTACATTATCCAGGGATAAATGCTCAGTCGGGGTGCTCCTTATGGCCAAAGTGCTGCATCATTACTCACTCCAGTAGATGAGACTGATAATGTAATGTGCCAACAAACATATTCACCCCAGAGGCTTCTTAGCAACTTTGAATATTTTAACAGATTCAAACAATAACTTTGACAGGGAACAAAAACAAATGGATTGTAGTAATTTGTAAATCTTGTTGTGTTGGCACTGATGTGAGTTGATTCTTCATTAACCCTATCATGGGACTGTCTGTGTTTGTGATAAACTACTTCAAAGTTCGCTTTGAATTGACAAGATTTTTTTTAATTAGATTGTTTAATACGATTGTTTGGCGTAGTGTCTGATTCCTTTTTTTATTGTTGAAGCAATGTGACTCGTTTTATAATTGTGTGGGGTTGATTCACTTCATGTGGGATTTGTGTGCTTGTTTTAAATGGCACATTCTTGTTGATCACATTCCAACTCCCATTTGGTGATTTGGTGGATGGATTTGCTTTGGTTATTTTACAGCATCAAGAGAAATAATTAGCCACTTTGTTATTGTACACTATGTTTACAGTGTATGTTTCAATGTTGTGACAATAAGAGACAGTTTAGTGCCCTATGCTTGTTTCACTGGGTCACGTAAGTGTCTTAGAATGGTGTATTTAATGTATATTAAATTATTTGTAATTAATACATACAAAGTAATAAATACAACTGGAAAGTCTTAACATCACTCAACCTCTTCTCTTTTTCCAAACCACTATTTGAATGCACCAGGCCCTCTAGCCTGCAGCCCCTCAGTAACAGTCAGGTTGGATTAAAATGCTGATTTGTCATTCTGGTCAGCATTTAGCTCTCCATTCTTTGTACCACTTCAGTGGTTTCACATGGAGCTGGCCAAATATTGTATGAGCAAAAAAGAAAATCTGCCACAGTTTTGATTAATTTATTCATAGCTAAGTCCCTGCCGCCAGGTTGGTGATCTAACTGAACTTTACGAGGAGAGTTTATGAAGGCTTAGCAGGACTGCACATGAATGAATGTTTGGGAATAAAAAGCGATGGACTAAAAGGGCAGCATCAGACTTTGGCAGCATACATCCACTGTGGCTCCCTGCTGTACTAAAACCTGTTTAGTTGCCTCTTCCATACACTCATGGTAC
>KN474105.1:12541-33030 GCA_000787095.1 Periophthalmodon schlosseri | reverse complement strand
GCTGAACCATAGCTCTAATGCCCTATCTCATGCACTCAAGGTGCTCTGGTGCATTGTGTGTCTTGGATTATCTTGCACTTACAGGTTTAACAGGCTGCTCTGACAACCATAATATATGTTTGTAGTCACCATAGGGGTACAATAGTAGGTATAGGCAGTGTACGTCTTCACGCAGGCAGAAACACAGCCTGACGTATCGCTCCATCTTCTTCTGTCAGTGGTGGCGTGGAGAGTCAGAGTGAAGGGAGATAAGAGCAGAGTGACAAAGGAAGGCCAAATGAATGGTTTATGTGGCTGTGTGTAGGTGTCCTTGAAGGAGTGAGTTTTCACACAGAAAAAATTCAACCTGGTTTTGGTTGTACTACTTATCAGAAACTACTATATTTTTTTCTATCCACTTTTAATGTTATGGGAGCACCATCTTCCATCTCAGAACCTCGACATCTGGAACTAATATATCCTCAAAAGGCTTTTTATATTTTATGGCCCACAGTTTTTGTTTTTATTTTGTTTGTTTTTTGTGACTTCAACATGTTAAAGTTTTTTTTGTTTTTTGTTTTTTTTTAACATTTGGTCTCTTGACCCCTAGCTTTCCACATCTAAAAGAAAGAAAATAGGGTATATGTTGTTAGAAAATTGTGTATAGAAAATTGATAATTTTATTTATTTATTTATTTTTTCTCCACAGGTTAATAAAGGATAGTCTGAGATAGAATAAATAGTAGCAACTGTTTAATGGTTGGGCGACAGTGGGTCAGGTCATACAGGTCTTCCAGAAGATTGGTAGTTCAATCTAAGATCCAGTCAGTGCACTCTGCTCTGTCATTGTGTCTTTGGGCAAGGCACTTGTCCAAGTGCATAGCGCCTAGTGAGTGCAGGGGTCATTAGCACATATTGACAGCCATATCACTGCTCCATGGCAGGTGTGGTTACAGGGCTAGTGTGTGGAGAATGAATGAATAATGAAATGTAAAGTTTCTCCCCCATAAAGCACTAATATATAAGACTGATGCATTATTATGACTGTTTGCATTAGAGAGACAGACAGAACAAGATTTCTTCTTTTTCCTCCATTCTGGACAATGTGTATTTTTACTATTTAAAACACACTTAGTCTACTCTTAAACTGTGAACTTTATACTATGGCACATTTATAGAATATATTTCTTCGAACAAGTTTCAAGCACTTGGAAAATGTCTCTCTTTTTGCCGTACTATATAACTCAGAACTGAATGAATCTGTGCCCCACTTTCCCAACTAAAGAATATATTTAAAAGTGGGTTATGCAGGACCGAATATTTCTTGGAATTTGGGTTAGAGTCTTGTCTCATTTTTCATAGTGATGACAGCGAGCATTATTTCTCCAAAGACAGAGTGTGTTTATTGCTGTGGATAAGCAAAGCCCACGGTTTGGGGGTAGCTCTAGCTTGTTTTGTTTTCCCTTGCACTATAAACCAAAGCAGCAGGTGCATAATGTGCTCACACGGGTGCCTAGACTACTGTCCTCTTCTCTCCTGTTTGTATCTAATGACGTGAGAGGAGCATGCGGAGGCGGGGAACAAGCCACCAAAGATACTCCGCTACTCAGCACTTTCTCTCCCTGGATAAACTTGGAAGCGTTGGTGCGGTCAGCAGTATGGAAATGCTGTCTTCCCGGGGCTTCTGACAAGGATGTTCTTATGTTCTCTTCTGACAGATAGGAGGTATTCTTCTTGATATGTGAGCCTGACACAGGAAGCTGACTGGCCAGCCTCGATCGTTAACAACCTCCTTAAAGAACTACAACCATAAACTTGCTTTCCCAGCATGCACAGAGACACTTTTATTCTTCAGCTGTCTTTCACCTTTACCCCAATGTACAGGCTAATATACACAGAACACCAAGTGATAGCAGTGCTGCTGACAGTGTGGGCCTATTTATCATTGGCTCAATATAACTGTAACAGCTCTGGGCTGTGATTAAATATACACTGACCCCAGTTTGCTTCGTCAGCTTTTTATGTACATCTTTCTCCTCATCTCTGTGCAATCTAATTTATTTTATAGCTTCATATGACTCTGCCCACAGTGGTGCAATTTGGTGCTATATTTCTTTTTTTTGTTGAGTTCTGAGTTATGCTCATGTATGGGTCAAGTCTGCACTGCGTGTGTATAGATAAAAGGAAATTATTAATGTTTGTTTGGATCCTAGCCACTCTGGGGTGGTGTAATCCTTCATGCGTCCAGGCTCAGTGTAGAGAAGGTTTGGACTGTGGTCATCTGGACTCTGTTTTGATGAGCGCAAAAACAGAGTCCAGCTGACCACAGTCAAAACCTCTACATTCGCCACTCTGGGCATGAAATAACCACAATTGTGTAAATGGACAGAAAATACACAGAGATCTGTATGTAGAAAGATTATGTGACAAGCCCCCGGTCGACATTTTCCACCATTTTGCCACTCCACTCATAATTACTGATGAGCACATAGATGGCTATCCTGTGGCTTAATGTATTCATGTATGTACAATGATACCACATTGTAATGTTGTAACCTCTTCACATCTAACTTCCCCATCCATATTGTGTCTCTTACTCTCTGCCCATGTCCTTTTTGTCAAGTCACTTTCCCCAAACACTTTTTATAGAAGTCAATTCACTCAACTGTCAGAGGTATTAGACTAAGCTCTGTTGATCTGCTTTGGGACTGCTCTTTTTCTCCTTGAACGCAAACTTGGCCCAATATTGTATTAAGAGGCACAGCTGCTCAGAGACTGCATCATGGCTCAGATCAAATCTACTCCACAAACCAGACAGGTGTATCTGTCATACGTGTGAATGCAGTATCAGTGTTAAAATGAATGCATTGGTAAAAGGAACTTTATGGACCAGGTAAATATTAATAAGGAAGTGATTTTGGTGGTGAATATTTTTGGAAATGGTGCATACTGTGCAAGCATAAATTGTATATTTTTGTGTGATCTTTCTTTGTGGATCTATAAGTAACAATGTATAAGCTGTATTTGGTTCTTTTTTATTGTTTTTGAGAGTGTTTGCCTCTATGTAATCATTTCCATTTCTAATTATTTGTGTACATTTTTGCCTTAACTGAGCAAATACCACCTGCAAAGCTAAAAATAGCATTCCAACTTTTAATATCTTTTCCATCTGGCTTGAAACAAGATACTCTGAAGACTCCCATTTGCATAATGTCCACCATGTTCTTGTCAAGACCCTTAAAGCCAAGCAGTTGCTGGTATTAATTGCCTGTGCACCATCAAATCTTGGCAGAGCGTGTTGCAACAAGATGATGCAATTAGTAAGGAGTGAGTTAAGGTCAAATGAAAGTAAAGAAAATAACTGATTTCTATTACTTTCATCAGCTGTTTATTGTATTTGCTAAAACTTGTGGATCATTTCAAATCTCCAAATTACACTGACATTATAATAACAAACACAAATACATTTTAAATCAGGTAATGTGCCTAAGCAAAAAGTGCCCCCATTAGATAAGCCTTTTTCTTTTGCAGAGTATTGATTTTGAAGTAAATAAACACCCAGAGGGCAGCTTGTTTTCCAACGTGGTTGAATGAGAATGTAACACACAAATCTTTTATACATGTTAGAAGGATTTACTTTTAAGCTTGTTGTAACTTTTGTGTAATTTCTTTACGCACTTAAATCGTATTATCGTATTATATTACAATGATCTTCCCTGTAATACATAGAATTTAGGTCATCGGTATAAAAAAATCCCATCCTGACCTCATTCTGCAGCATTTTCATATCAAACAGTGGGAAGTTTTTTGTTACTCTTTTGAAAGTCAAATTGGGCATTTTCAATTTGAGTTTGACTGTTTAGCTCCGAGCAGCAGGAGCAATTCTATAACAAAAAAACAAGAATGAAAAGTCAATTTGACATGACAATGAGGCTTTATGTGTCAGCTCTTCTTATCGTCGGGGCGTGTGTGATCAGAGACTGAGCTCTGTCAACAACACGTTTAGTCACCTGTCTGTGTCCATGGCAGTCAGATAGAAGCCATTACCACGAGACAACAGCAAGAGATGGGCCTGCTCCTCTTTCAACTATCACAAGTGTTTGATTCATTCTGAATCGTAGACATCAGACCATCTAGTCATCTCAGATAAAAAGTGTCATTTTCTCATACTGGGGTAGTGTTTATTCTACTCATATGATTCATTGCAAGTTTTATTAGTAAAACTCAAGTGCTTGAATTGGCCTGTAGCCCGTAGGTGCGGTGTGCAGCGTAGGTGCAGACGAGGCCCGATAATTACCGCTTGCGGCTATATTTTTAATTGTTTTTAATAGAACACAATAAAATTTGACCTAACTCAATTACACTGTAATCTCATAAATAGTTTGAACTCTAACTGAAGTATTATCTTTGTTTCTTTAGAGGCTCAGTCTAGTGCCATGATGTTCGACTGCTTGTACCTGGAGCTGTCTGCCTCTCTGGAGCATGGGACCATTGAGCTGCTGGAGGCCGCCGTTCGGACCGCTCGGGGGGACTGCGTAGGACCGGGCTGGACAGATGGAGATCCAGGGGCGGGGCGCAGGGAGAGCCTCACCAGCCGGGCCAAGCGCTTCCTGTCAGGGCTGGTCCCGAGGTCATACTGCAGGGAGCGGGACAGAGACAGGGGGCGCTACAGAGAAATGAGCCGTCACCGCGGCAGCAAGATCTTCAGACAGAAGTCACGCTCCTGCCATGACCTCAGCTCACTGTGACACAACGCAGCAGAGACCGGAGACTTATTACAATACTACTACAACAACATAAGCAGCATGTGAGAAGGACAAAACTCTTTGAATTCAACAGAAAAATAGGCTTGAGCTGTTGGGTAAAAGTCGTATATAAAATATACCAATCAAGCATAACATTATGACCACTTGTTGGGATGATACTTGTTAACGAGTGGGATTTACAATATTAGATCTCGTGTGCATGTTTGGTTGATAAGTCTGATCAGATGTACTGCAGTTCAGGTTTCACAATGGTGGTTGTAATGTTCTGCTTGATAAATTGCTGATTACAGATGACTGAACTGACAGTAAGTGTTACAAAAATTTTACACAACAAATTGCGCACCTGAATAGCAAAGTACAACCTCCATCTTTTCTGTACAGTTTATGATGTATACACCGAGAGGTAAAAATATGAATTCTTTTGGTAAAATAGTATTAAGAAAATTAGCGATACATCAGTCTAAACTTTGGTCTCCTTTCCCCTGAGTTTAACCACTTTGATGAGAAAAGCAGGCCACGGTTTGGGAAATAAACAGTAAACAAAAGAAGAAAAATCGTCAACAACATGGTTAGCCTCGGTAATTACTTGACAGGGGCAGGGGAATTGAACCGGGGATGGTGGGCACAAATGAAACACTCAAGTAGAACACACTGATTACTTAGAGAATGAATAACATATACCTGTTGTCGATTTGTTTTATAGCATGCCAAGTAGAAGACATTACCTTGTAGTTTTTACAATTAATACTGGACTCACTGCACCTCAGTGGCCAGTAGCTAATGCACAATCTAGCTAGTGTCTCTCTAGCGATGCCATGTTACAGGCAAAACCCTTTATAAACAATGACTCCCTCTTCTTTGTGCATTTTATAACCACGCATATCCCACTTGTTCCGGTTTCACGTATCACCATCAACATTTCATCTTTTTTACCAGTTCTGCTCCAAGCCATATCTTTGCTGGCCATAAGGAACCCTTTACTGGAGGTGGAGGAGCACGCATTCAGTCAGCATGGCTATAAAGACATTTCAGTTGTTTTTACTGATCGTTCAGGACTATACAAGGACACACTGAAAACCTTATCTACCTGTTATATTTCATTTGATGTTTATTTTTGAGACTGGATTAGCGCTTGTGTCTCCGTGGGGGCTGGACACAGGTGAATGCACACTAAAGACTGGGAACATATCTTGAAGCGTGGCAGCGTCCCCAAACATTTTCACTTCTTTGTCACTGTCGACTAAGCACTCTCATCTGCCCACAGAGAATAAATTACTTTTGTTTGACATTCTGGATAAATGGGTCGTGTCTTATTTTATGGCAGAAATACAGAATTGAGGAGATGTGGAGAGAGTTCAGCTGATAGTGGCCGGAGGCAGAAGTGGCAGGTCTTCAGATGACTCAAGGCTCATCTCCCAGGACTCTGGCTCCATTTAGGGCCATGCAGTAAAAACATGCTGCGTCAGCACGATTTGGCTGTAAGGAAATCTCAGGTCAGAAATAGAAACTGTGCAATATCAACTTCCCCAGTCTCATTTTCTTTACAGTAACAAGGTTCTGTATATTAAAACATTATTCAGTCTTTGTCCTAACTCATTAAAACGCTGTCTTACTTCAGTTAAAGATGCATGCTCTAACTTATCCAAGCCAACCGTTTCTCTCCATGGAGAATGTTCTGCAGAATGGCATTAAATGTATCTATTTTGCATTTATTGAATTTATTCTTTCCTCTGTTTAATTCAGTACTGTGGAACATAGGCAAAACAAAACAACATCTCAACATTGTGCCATACACAGGTTACATAGTGCACATTGCATTTAGCATTAATATATCAATACAACATATTGATATATTAGTGATACGTATGAGTTTGTGTAATCCCTCAGTTGTCCAGGTATGATCCATAATAAAAGAAAAATTCAAATCTGTCAACTGGACAAAAAGCTGTAGGAGTGAAGACGTTTTGCTGCTCATCCAAGTCGCTTCTTCAGTTCTGGTAGATTATTGGGAAGACGTTTTGCTGCTCATCCAAGTCGCTTCTTCAGTTCTGGTCAGATTATTGGTGGACACTGCCTTATATCTATCTGAAGGGAGGAGCTAACTACACTGAAATTAACACACCTATTGTTTACAGTTTCTGTTTGTAGGATAGGTCTAATGAACTGAAGAAGCGGCTTGGATGAGCAGCGAAACGTCTTCACTCCTACAACTTTTTGTCCAGTTGACAGATTTGAATTTTTCTTTTTTTCTTACTGTATATATGAGTGATATATCAGTGTTGTGATAATAATGTGTAATATTATGGTAACAACTATATACATTTTGTCAAGGCCCAAAATGTGGTGGTTAGAGCATCTATTCTCTGTAAGGCTGTTCCAAGTCTATATTGATCAGTATCAGGCAACAGGAAAACTGCTTCATGAAGTTAAAGCAGGTTTTGACAGATGTAAATTAGAATAATGACATGTTGTGTTGGGGCTTTCAGCTGTTATATAAAACCACAATCTTGTAGAACAATACTGCTGAAGATGCTACCTGTCTGTAGATGTCTCTTCATGTTTAGCAAGTGCTAGTAATAATATGTGATGTAATAATAAGTAATAGAAACGAACCACTATAAGCTTGGTTTGAACATAAACAGCAATTACAGCTAAAACAGTGCCTCCAGAGACACGCAATAGTGTGCAAAGCTGATGGATAGAAGGGACTATGCATAAAAGGGGGCTGATTTAAAATATAGCTGTTGGGCTTGTATAATTTCTGAAGGGCACACTGAAAAATGTGTAGTATTTAATATTCAAGGTCAACTCAAGTGAATCTGACAGTAAATAAGCTCTAACTTTATCAAGACTGTAGGAAAGTATAAAGTATAGACATAGCTACAGTCATTAAGACCTTCTCTTCTTTCATGTGAAGATGAGTGGAATACAATAGTCAGCATGTTCACTTATTTTTATCATAATAAAACCTGAATAAATGTTTAAATATTTGAGCAATGACAAACTGTGATAGTTGGAGGAGTTCCTAAATGCATTGTGACGTGGCAGTAGTCTGTTGTGGACAGTAGGTTATTTGCCAGTGTGTTAGAAATATGTTGTTGTTCATGCTAATACAAATCTGTCAAACTTTCATTACTTTCAAATATGCATATAGGAGGTTTCTAGGGTTTGTGATGCATTCTTTTTAGTACAAAAAAACAGTTGCTGACATACCCTTGCTCTCTGTTCACCATTGCTTTGAGCTGAATTGTGAGAAACGCTCAATGTAAGTAGCCCTGATCCTCCTAATGCGTCTGCAGAGATGGAGTGGGGACACAGGAAGGCTCTGGAGAAAAAAAGGGGAACTGGCCGAGACACAGAGGGGAGAGATAGAGACGAGGACGGAGGATGCTTTGAGGAGCAGTGGTTGCTGGGAGACTGTTGTCAAGGAGACGAGGAGTCCTAAAGTCCTTTGGCATCTCCACCAATGTCCTGTTTTGATTCTTTTTTTTTTTACTGGAGGAGATTCTGTTTATCAGGTCACGTTGTAGGAGATTGAATTACATCAGTGAAACCAGTGATGAACACAAAGATGCATATATGTCTCTTTTGTGGTGTACACAAAGAAACAAGACCCTCTGGAATATACTTTCAAAGCTAATACAGGCAGTAGGTGGGGTTTAGCCCTAATTGTGTATCTCCTGTCCTCCTTGTAACTCACACATACAAGCAGCCATATAGAAAATAATACATTCTTTGAAAAGAAAGTCAGAGAACATATTTTATTCAATCACACCACAAACACATATTGCAATAAACATTTACCTTTCTCCATCTCAGTTCCACCTGGAGAATACTGCAATGTTATTCGACACAGAGCAATATAACAATAAACAACTTTAGTTCAGTTAAGCCCTGTCAGAGTTTGCCGACAAGTTCAGAGTCTATTTTCAGCACATAACTTAAGATATGCAGATTTCCCAGTTGTATTACTCAAAGTCTGCTATCTTGGAAGAAAATTTTAAAAAGGTTTCTCAAGTGTATCTGTTGAGCCTTGGGCATGGGGAGGTCACTGGGCGCACCAATCACTTGCAGTGTCCTGATATTGAGTGGGAGAGAAGTAAGTGCTTGAATTCAGCAGGGATCCAATGTGATTCGTTATCAAGCAGCAAGTCTTATTGTAGCCTGAAGGTCATTGTTCCTCTGTTTGGTCTCTAGAGTGTACACTGCTATTATAATCCAAAGCATTCAACAAAGGAAGAGGGAGCAGCCTGCCTAGAAATCACACTCACAATGTTGCATATGTAATTAGTAACAGTTTGGTAAATGCTTTGAGTGGTAATCAGGCAGAGGGAGCACATGATATCCTCATTTAAACCCTCTTTGCCTGGATGTGTTTCTGGTTGGTAAATAAAACTGAATGTGCTAAAAAATAGGCCAATAATAATGACAGTTGTTGTTTATTTAAATGTACACCATATATCTGTTCTGGTTGAGGGTCTGCCATTTGCTTGTCTCTCTGGAGATGTTATGGTTTGACCTGAAGTTCCGCAGTTTGGCAATTAACTTCTAGCATTAACCACATCTGTTTACTTGCTTGCTCAAAAATACCTAGAAAAACATGTATTCTTATTGCAGGTTGGCATGTTTTTCAACAGATTTGACCTGTAACTTGACCTGGTGGCAACGCCTGCTTGTTTCCATGGAAATAGATATGTTTAATAGCATTCTAGACTAAGCGCTCAACAAATTATGTGTTGGAACATCCACCAGAAAAGTTGTGCACCTTTACATTTTGGAAAGCTACTTCATGTGCTTGTCCCCATGTCTGGATACATTGTATAGTTACTTTTTATATAGTTATATATATATAGTTATGTTTAACCCATTCTTCAACACACACAGGAGGAATGTTTTTCTAGGTTTTCTAGGTGTCTTGGTATTCAAGGAAACACACCCAGGCAATAAACATGCACATTTTACATTGAGAGACTATAACCTCTTAGTAGGCTACTGCATGTGATGGCTGATGAATTCATTTAATTATCATGTTGACATGTCAAAACTAAAATACCTGGAACTGACCTCCCTGCAGTTCTTGTATATCCCTGGCTGGGTTTTAGAGTCACTGAAGCGCATTGTGAAGCCAGATTGAGAGATCCCGCTGAGGTGAGTGAGTCATCGTTGCATCCATCTAATATGTGAAAGAGCAGGCCAATTTTACATGTTTGGAAATCTAACTTAACCTGGACAACTCCAAATTTCCACCCACAATGCACTTTGAAAGGCACCATTTATCACAAGAAAGACAGGCATTTAAAGGCACAGTATTTTTTCTTTCTGGAGCTGGCACTTCACCTGCATAATTCCATGAAAATAGAAAATTAAAACCATACTTTGGAACATGCTCCATGGAGATAGATATGCCATATTGAGGAAGATTATAGCCAAGGGAACAACATATCCATGGAAACAAGCAGGAGGCCCTTCTCCAGGCCAAGTAAGAGTCAGGTTTGTGGAGATACAAGCCAGATCAGAGTAAAGATGAATCTTATTTTTTAAAGAGTTCCCACAGGTTTCAAAAATTCAACATCACTGGTAGTAAACTCACTTTATAAGGAAATGCCTCCGTTATAGGGACAAAAAAGTTCCCACAAGGTAAATCCATCAATATTAAATTACAAACATGGTTTAAATGACTAACTACTTAATATGTGCTCTGTGACACACCCTGTTTTCATTCATCCAGGCTTAGCACTTTGAACCATGTTTATCTAAATGGCATTATGTTACATGACAGATTTGTAGAGATATTAACATAAAATGGTCTTTGTACGAGGACAATTTCAAAGTGCAAACAAATTTCCTCTGGGCATGGCTCTTTGTTGTTTGTCCCTCGCTGACAGCAGACCAGCCCTATGTCTGCTCCTCTGAGAAGCGGCTGCTGAGATAAAGGCTGTCCTCCTCTAATCGATTCATGATCAATGCTCTCCTTGGTGACTAGGCTGATGTGCCTCCAGCAGGTCTGCTACAAGAGGTATACCCGGAAAACACACCAAATGTTTCCCCACAGCTTTAATTTGTTTAT
Organism: Periophthalmodon schlosseri; assembly: GCA_000787095.1. Classification (NCBI taxonomy): domain Eukaryota; kingdom Metazoa; phylum Chordata; class Actinopteri; order Gobiiformes; family Gobiidae; genus Periophthalmodon; species Periophthalmodon schlosseri. Next base: position 22,218 of record KN474105.1, on the reverse strand, counting down.
CTTCACTCAAATCTCCAGCGGGCAAGGCAGTTCTTCTGAAACAAGCCCTTTTTAGACACCAATTTAGTGGAAAAGGTTTGATCAGAACAAATGGCAGATGAAGATTTTGCAGACCTCATGGGATAAAAGCCTCATATATTCAAGACAAAGACAATAAATAAACAGGAGTTAAAAATACTTGAGTTATTGTAAGCATAATGTATTATTTGAATACAGAATGTTGGTTAATAAAACTGTTAGTAGTCATAATCACAACTCAAGTAAAACAAAACAAGAAATATTTCATTTTATATGGAATCTTTATTATAATGTATACTGTATGTTTTGAAATATAGACATGTTTGAATCATTTATGTTTTCACTGAATCCGGAAGCTAAAATAATAAAGTTACACTATATATATAAAAAATCAACATTCACATGCGATTCTTGTACAAATGCAGATTTATTCAAGTATATCGCTGAACATTTTGCGCTTCTTTGACTCTCCGGTCTGTATTTCCTGCCAATGAGCTCTTCGGTGGATGAAATGGGAGAGGGCAAACTTTGCCCAAACGTGTCTAGCAAACTGATCAGACCTCAGCTGGCTCTCACTTGGAGCTGAAGAATAAAAAAAACCCCATAATTTAAGACATAAACATTGTTTGACAAAATGGATATCTTTATCAATAAATAAAGATATACCTTACCTAGTTCTTCTGCTATGTATTGCCTGTGTGTGACAGAAGCACTGTTCCATATGGCCTCCAAAGCCCGACTGCCTGACCTGGAACAGGCCATTGGCACAAACTGACCCTGAAAGTGCAATAACAAAAATATGAAAAGAGTTCATTTTAAGGCAACGGCTGAAGGCAAGGTGATATGTAAACAAAAACTATATATCACACACTTTTTTATCAACCCAAGGAAAGAACTAAAGGGTGTCAAGGACAATTGCACTCAAAGTACTTTTGTTTACAAATGTTTGCACAGTGAAGGTTGAGTATACTGGAAAGGAGAATATTTTCATCAAAACTAAAAGGAATATAAGATGCCTTAGGAACCAAAAACATCCAAATACAGAACTTTCATCATCATGTTCATACAAGTCAAATAACTTCAAAGCCACTTATACATTTGTACTTTAACACCATGTACTTTTTTACATGGCTATAGATGTTTAGTACCTAAGGTAATATTATAAAACCATTCTGGAAAATTTCAGTAAACTTTATGGGAGTTTTGAAACTTTTGTTTTTGTTACCTCGAGTCTCTTAAGGATCTTGCCCCGGCCTTTGTCGCTGGAAGTGGTGATAAGCGCCTGAAGGACGTGGCTGCCCACAGAGTGAGTGGCCAGCGTCAAAAGGTCATCCGGGACCAGCGTTCGCAGGCTGCTGAGGAGGAGAGAGCGCTCCTTGAATTTTGACAGGGCCTGGACCAGTCGGGATCCATGATAACAGATCACAGTGGATTTTAGTGGGACCTAGAACAAAGGAAAGAAAAAGGGCAAAAAAGTTAAAATGTAAAATTTCACTTAGAATAAAATTAAAGGAAACATCAGAGGTGCAGCTTATGATAGATATGTAGGAGAGAAAATAGCAAAGGACAGATTTTAGGACAGTTCTTTGTACTACTCAACAGAGAAGATATGAGCACTGAGGGTTACTGATGTTAGAGGAAGATCAAACAGTAGACTTATGCATATCTTGAATAGAATATTAGATTTGTTGAATGGTGATAAAAGGGGAGAGGGAGGGAGATTTTTCCTGATATTGTCTCAAAATAATGACTGTGGGGGATTTTCTTACAGAGGGGGTACTATGTAAAATCGACTTTTGGAGCTTTCTACCATGGTATAATGTTGTTGTTCCCTTATCAAAAACATGCCTTAAGTGGTTTTATATGTCATCCATGCATGTTAGAGTAATTTAGCAATCTCTCCTGGGCCCTATCCGAACTGTCCTTACAGTTAGCTGTAAGATTTGTCAAATGTTCCGCCCACAAGCCTATGTCATCCATGCTCCCACACTACAATTCTCCATAAATATACTCAAAAACAAAAGTTAAACTTCTGAACAAGTTAATACATTGTTTTCAGTGAATTTAGCATTTTCAAAACAGTAAAAGGTAACATGGTGATCTAAATATGTTATGTGTTAGCAATTAATACCCCATAGAAGTAAAATACCCTCTCTTTAACAAGAAAAATGCAAACCATCTCTCCCCCTTGACGATAATATAGTGATGAAAAAACATTTTTGAGGCATTAAAACTATAGTGTTACTTGACCATGCTGTATGAACAGCTGAACATGCATCCAGAGTCTTTTTTTAAAGTTTGTACAGGAAATATCTAGCAGCTTTTGGATTCATTGGTTCTTTTAAGGTTAATTTAATAAGATTTATGCTGTAGGAAGCTTGTAGTAAAAACGAATACATATAAGAAAATAAGTTTGAGTAGAAAACCACCAAAAAAAATCCATTGTGAATCCTAGAGTGTACCTGTGTGTCAATGCTGCCCTCTGCTGTGTCTGACTGGTAGTACACTTCATAAGTGAGCAGTGAGAGGAAGAGTGGGAGGCAGCTGGTGTGTCGGGAGCCCGGCTCTGCACAGTGGAACGCCTGAGAATGGAAGTGGCAGCTTTAAGCACAGAGGACATAACCAGCTGTAGTGAAAAGGAACAAGTTAATAAAGCACTCGTGGTTTACACTCAGGAGACAGCGCATCAGTTCCTCCTGCTTCTCTCCACTCTCTGCACAGCTCTCAGCCATTTGAACAATCACACCCATGTGACCAGCAGCCAGGATCGCCTCTACTCCCTCCAACAGCTCATCAAACAGCTTTAGGAACTGGGAAAAACACATTTGATCTTATAGTTAGTAAATCAACAAAAGTATAGTAATTATTAATGAATTACAATTCATAAAAAAAAAATAACTGTAAAATTAGTTTGTAGACAATTGCTACTGCTTATACTCTATCATTGCTTTTGTTGGTCTGCTGCAGGTTTATCTAATACTACAAACACAAGAAAATCTTATCTACAACCCATTTGTTAATACTGGGATATTAAAAGTACTGTCTACAAACTGTCAGAAATATAACTTTGACATACCATTTTATAATTTGCTATAGCTCCTGTAAGTCTCTGAATGACAAAGTTGGCGATGGGATGGAGGGCGAGGTCAACAAGATGTCCTCTGAGGTGATTTTTATAGATGTCTCGCAGCAATGCTTTATGCGATAGCTGTATAACTTTTTCAATAAGACGACTAGCAGCTTGGTCTTTTAGAAAAACTAGGAGAGGACTAAAAGCAAAAAAAAACACATTTAACAGATTGTGCAGGCATTTCTACGTCATCTTGCATGGCAGGAACAACTGACCTGACTCCTGGTGCAGAGCTGCAACTTGTCAAGTAAGCCATGATGCGTTTTAGGAGCTGTTTACAAAGTTTGGGCCGTTTTCGGTGACAAACTGACAACATTGTCTGAAATACAGCACTGGCAACCGAGTCTGTCACACTTACTTGAAAATGTGAGAAAATAAAACATTAGTACCAGTACTAATAGAAGAGCAGTATCAAAAGCTTAAACCCAATATACTAAATCAATCTACTATGGTGATTATAATTAAAAGCCGTTTTATTTATTATATTAGGAGAAGAAAAAATTGCAAACTCACAGTTAACATTGGCCATTAGACTTTCTGTGAGTTCCTTCAGTTCATACCAAAAAGACGTAGGTATGTCAAAATCTGTTAGCTGTGGTGTCACATGACGATCTTTGGCAGCTGAAAACAACAAACACAAATCATTAGATTTGCCCATTTTATGCTTTCTTTGAATATTTACCGTAGTCAAGATCTTAAATCATACAACTGAAAAAATAGATATATACTTTTGATTCCGAGGGAAGGGTTATGCTCAAGAATAGTAAGTAACTTCTATCATTCCAAACTTTTAAAAATAAAGGGACAGTCTTGGTGGTATTATTATTTTCTAAGTATACCTGGTTGAGCTGTAGTTCGGGGAGGTCCAATGCAGCCAGCCATCACGTGGAGAAGTGTGCGGACGACATGTGTGCCGTGAACGTGCTTAATAAACTCAGCACTGTGGTCTCGAACCATACGACTGAGACATAACACCTGTGTTTCCAGAGGGCCACTGCTATCATCCTCTGCTTCTGTTTGTGCAGACTCTAGACAAAATGTAAAGAAAAACAATTGTGAAATACTATGTAGGTATGGCTATATAAGTTGTCTTTCTTTATTGCCAAGTTACTCTTTATGTTTTGGGCAAAAAATCTATTATTTAGAGTTCCTCAAACTGTTACAGACAGACCAGTAGATAGATAGATATTCTCATAGCGGACTTGTTGTCAACAGTAAAAAAGAGACTGACAAACAGATAAATTATGACATATATTATCCATCCATGTGTTTTTTTTTACTTCTCATTGCCAGAAAACTAACAATCTCTGTAGCACTTTAGGACCTTGGGGTTACTGTGTTATATAAAATTACCTGACCATCGAGACATCTGTCGAATTGCACTTTCCACTACATGGCTGCCACATTGACTGGAAGCAACAGTCTTGATGTCTGATCCTGTTTCTCCAGCCATTTCTTTCAGCACATCAGCCACCTGATCCAGCCCAGAGAGAGGGAGCAGATGCTGCAGAGTGATACTGGCAGTGCGGTCCAAGGCGACGAGAACAGCTTTTCCTTTGACTTCAGAAAGTACATTCTCCACAAACATCTCTGTGAAGAGGACAATTATTATATTGTAGGTGCAGAAGCACAAGGAGCACTTAACATCATAACAAGCTAATAGTAAGTCTTGGGTAGACTAGCACTGATTCAAAGCTATGGTAAAAATATGTGACAAATATTCTGAAGAGACTCTTGTCAGTTTTCTTCCTTGCATGTTGATTAAAATTATGTTATTTTAAAACAGGCCTAGCAGCTATAATTTATTACCATTAAATCTTTTGTGTGTCGTTCTGTATGTTGTTGTCGATAAAGTCTTACCCTTCATTTCATCATCTTCAAAGGCCTCCTTCAGTCTGTCGTCCACTCTGCGAAAGTAGCCCACGTTGGTTGGATCCAGGCGGTTCTTGCCTCCTTCTGCTCTCCCTTTGATTTCTCCATCCTCCCCTTCTTTCCTCTTCTTCAGCCCTCCATCCGTATTTTCACCAGCATGTTTTCGCTTTTTCTCACCTTTCTTCCACGTCTTCTTTTCTTTTTCCATTTCAACCATAATTATCATAAGGCCGTGTGCGTAACTAAACACAGAACACACACAGAAAGCCTAGGTAGCATCTGCTTGATCTCAATTTGCTTTCTTTTCTGTGGTTGGAATTTAAAGCAATTTTAGCACGTTTAATTAGGTAAATGAGTTACAGCTATGTTACGCTGGGCTAAAGAAAAGACAAAGCCTTCAAAATATAGAAACATTTTAAGAAAACAGACAATATATTTTCTGTTTACTCCATGGTTTACTCACATGTGAGCATGAGGGAGCCATGGGAGTAGCCAAGAGCGGCGCACAGTGATGACGTAGCATAGTTCTGTCACTGTCTAAAAAAAAGTAAAAAATACAGGGGAACTCATACTGTAAGGTAAGGATTGATTGTAAAATGCTCACTGACACTCTCATCCGTTCATTGATATGCCCTAATATGCATTTACCATAATTAAACAAACAAACAAAAAACGCATTTACTGAGTCACGTGCTCTGACTCAAGTAGTTAGATGCTCTCTGCCTTTGGTCTGATTACAACTTACAGTACACACAGTGTACCGTATTTTTGTGTTAAATATAAGTTATTTTAGCTGTGAGAATCATTTCAAATGTTTCAGTTTGTATGCTTACTTGTTCCCCACTAGAGGGCACCATATTATTTCTGTCATTTGTCACATTGATGTCAAGGCTTGCCGTTACATTCACTTTATACACAGTTTAGTCACAAAGACTTCTTGCCAGGTCTTGTCAGATTTGGTCAATACATTGTTGTGGCTTGTGTAAAACTATTATGTGGCTAGCATAAAACTATTAGGCCTATGTTTAAGGCACAGTATCTTCCTCTTTATCAGCTATTAATATGTAGAATATCTTTGATAGTTTCCAGGAAACCAGCTAAACAACATAAAACATTGTCTTTTATACAAAGCACTTTTAGAATAAAAAGAACCAGGCTGAATTTGGATGTGAGAGGGAGAGCAACAAATAAATTACTTTCTCCGGTAGCTCCTTCTTGGCTTTGTCTGTTTGTGTTCATCTCCAGAGCAACAGCAGATCCTGACTCAACCCCTCATGCAAGTCGCTGCAAATGCACTCTGCTATTGATGAAGACATAATGAAGCCAGACGCATTTCATCACACACATTGATGTCACTGTTCTGGGATTTGTGAATCATAATATTGAGTTATGTAGAAAAACACAAATATTCCATTCCTATCCCACTCTACAGGGCAATTCTCTAGTAATGATTAAATCAATTCAAAGAAAGACTGGAAGGTTACATTCTTTCTACTGTGTTGTAATTTAACTCAACCATGGACTTCAATTGTTAACAATATCTTTAACAAAAGGTCATTTGTAGAAATAAGTGCATGCTTGTCAATCTTTGTGACCACTCATTGTGCTTTCATAATTTCATGTATAGATCCACCATGTATAGCGGCTTTTTTGGACTTCTAATATGTCCTTCTTCCTGCTTGACTGGGCTGTTTGGATTCCCACGTACTGAGGGGGATCTAGGACACAATCCCATCTGTTACGCTCTATACGGTGTTGAACCCAAGTCACCTTTACATTTCCTCTCGTCCAGCGCTCTCCACAAGCTGCAAATGTGGTCTGTGTCATTTATCACAATGGTGTCAGGCCAGCAAGATCAACAATAAACGGCCAGCACTTTCAGAATACAAATAGTCCTGTCAGTCAAGAATTGAATGCATGTGCCAAACAACCATTTGAAATTATACTCCCCAAATTATAACAAACTGATATGTACATGTATTTATTTATTTATTTATTTATTTGCAGAGATCCTTACCTACCACAGCAAGATGAATATAAGGATACTGAGCCAGGTATGCTTTACATTATAACTCAGTGTTTCCCAAACTTTTTTGCCTTGAATACTACCTAAGTTTTGTCTCACACTCCCAAGACCATTGTCAGTTTTTACAATTACATTTTCTTGTTTTAATGATACTGATGTCCAAAATACTCAGTTTTAAAGGATGTAAAGTTTACTACAAATGTTTTTATTCAAATACTGTTCAATTTCAACTTCTAGAGTTGTTAAGTGTGATGTCAAAAACGAAGCTTGAACAGCTGTGAAGTTGCCTGTTGGACATCCCCCCTACCTATAACTTACTTGTGAAAGTATAGCCCCTACATTTACAATTACAATTCTTTAGCACTTGAATTCACCTCTTGGAGAATCTACACACTGTATACCTTGATTATTTTAACCTGTCAAATAAAGATAAAATAAGAACTTTATCTTATTGCTGCTTTTAATACACAATAGTGTTAACGTGCTAACAGTACTGTCAAACCATTTCACACCAACCTATCTTAACAAATAGTAAGCATTCAATTTGGTGGATTGAAGTCATGCTTTTCTTTCTGTGGTTGATGACTCAAAATGATGAGCAAATATGTTAAGAGATTGCAGAAGATTAACGTCACCACTAGCTTTGGGGCTTGTGGGAAGGGTTGTTAATGTTAATGTTAATATACAAAGTGGTTCTAGTCAAATTTCTACAGCTCATGTACTTTTGTTTATCTAAACCATTGCATAAAAATGTAACTTCTTCTTGAAGGCGCACATCTGTGCCCATTCTGTTCCTGTCAGCCTTCCTCCACGCCCTGCCCGAATTGGAAAGTTAGGGCCAGAGAATTGCGTAATAACTCTTTGCTGTTCTGTGATCAGCTTTAACTTTAACTCACTTACGCTACATGAGCTCTGTTACGGTGCAAGAGTCAAGACCATGGGTGCTGCTGTGTGCGAGTGGGAGGGAACATGAGGAACATGAGGAACTTTAAGGGTGGGGCGCAGAGAGAAAGGGGGGCGTGTGTTGTCAGGGCATTGCTTTCCCGGGCTGCCATATAAGAGGTATCAATATCCAAAGAACAGGCACTAAACAGTTTCTAAGTGAACAAAAGAAGCATACTGATTTGGACAAAGAGCAGAAGATAGAAGACAAGTAAGTTTGGGATTTTGTTTTTTTTTAATTTTAGAGTTGACAAGTGATGTTTCCATGTTTTGTATCCATTTAACATGTATAGAACTTTTAAATGTATGGGGTCATTTTAGGGCAGTGATGCTCAAGGTTTTTATGCCAAGTACCAAATGATAGGCCTACATTTCTGACCCAACCAGGACTAGTTACAAAGTAAAAAGTAGAATGAAAAAATTTGAACTTGACATGGACTGGTATCACTGTTTGAGAACCGGTCATTTGGTTTATCCGTTGTGAGCAGCTGTTCTACTAGTAGACTTTTTTGTTAGTTTTGATTTTGTTAGTTGAAAAGCAACCCCTCTGTTATAATTATGTATTTCCAAAAGGAAAATTACTGCCACTCTAATTATTATTTATAAAAACAGACTTATCTGAGGAAGTGCAGAAGTAAAAGAAAGCAGAAGTTGTACATGTGGTACTGATAAAGAGGTGGGGAGAAAGAAGAAAGATGAAGAAGCAACAATTTCAAGCCTGACTGGTGACTCCATTTAAGTTTGTGCATGAATGTGTGAGCAGGAATAGAAGGCACGGAGGTATTGTGGGGGAATGACTTTTCTTGGGTTCAGTGGATGACACTAATTGGCAAATCTGAGGCCTCTCAAAGGTGCGTGTGGAAGATAACTAGGCTAATAAAAAAGAAATGACTAGGAGAAAGAAAGGGATTTTTGAAGAAATATTTCTGCCAGTGTCTGCCATTATAAATCCTTAATCCATGTACAATACATTGTTTTTTGAATAGTTCTGAGTTTTGAATATAGCCAAGTACAGCCAAACAAGTATGCAATTTCGCTAGTCCCGCCCTTTAATGGAGATTTTGATTGGCATTGTGTACATTCTAGGAGGCAGATGGTTCCTTAGATGAGAACTACTTTAAGAAGCATATTTTTGCTCATTTTATTATTGTTCATGTTGTATTGCATTAATTGTCTGTGTAAAACAAATTATGTCAACATGCACCTTATACTTTTTATATTTGAAAGAAAAAGCATCCAGGTTGAGTGAGGTCACCCTGGATTAGTGTGGGGTAAACTGTTGATGCAACAGACACAGCTACTCCATTGTGCCATAACAGCTAGTATTAGATCCAAAACCATCTGCATATAAGGAATTTCATCTTCACTCCAGTGAATAAATTAGTGGTTTGAGATACTCCCCGCCAGCTGTTTAGATTGATACACTGAGCAGAATACACCCCACATTTCACTTTACAGCAAATAGACTGATCTTAACTTGTCTCACCTCGTTGCCTAATGTGTGCATACCAGTTCATGCTATATCACAACACACCTTCCAAAAGCTTGCTGAAACTTGGCCGAAAATGGAAAATGAAATGAAAATGGGAGCTGAGTTTGTTCAGCATCTCCAGGTTCTTCAGCCGGCTTTTTAATACTACTCTTTATGGTGCTTTAATGTTGTTTTAATGAACATTTAATAGTGTGTAC
>KN474105.1:0-12450 GCA_000787095.1 Periophthalmodon schlosseri | reverse complement strand
TGTGTGTGTGTGTGTGTGTGTGTGTGTGTGTGTGTGTGTGTGAGTGTGTGTGTGTGTGTGTGTGTAGGCTTCATTATCATTGTTGATACAGTAGGTACTTTATTTATGACTATACAATGAAGTGAGAATTAGTATCTTCAGAATGGCCAACAGACAATTTTTGCCAAATTGTTTACAATCTACATTTAAATTGTGTTGTCATAGTCCATATTTGACCACATACTTTGAGCTTCTTTTCAATAGCTCCATGTACTCACATCTCACATGGGTGAAAAGCAAAATATCCCAGAATGCTTTGAGAAAGTCTGCTGACCTAGTCGAGTACAAGTCATGAATGTGATAATTGTGGCAGCAAGTAAAAGTGAAACTAAATTGTTGCTATCATTATAGCTAGATGTGGCAAAATAAGAGGATGTGGGATATTTTGAATGGGCAAAAGGTTAAGTTCTGCCTTTTTCTGGAACCTTAGGTGTAACTTTGGGTCTTAAGATGAGTACTCTTTGGACAGCTAGTTGCATGGCATACAGACAGTTATACAGTGAAAAAAACAGCCACTGGTATATTTATTCTCAAGCTATAACAAGTATAGTGGTTTAAATGCCGAAAGACAGATTTTATTAAACTATTTAAGGTAAATGTAGCAGCAGGTATAGAAGCACAAGCCATAATACATACTTGTCTATCAACTCATTCAAAGGATTTTTGTTGTATGTTTGCACAGGATGCCAGGAGAGCGTCTATCGGTAAGGAGCATGGCAGAAGTGGGTCGGTTTCCCGGAGCAGCGCCCCCTACCCGTGTGGAACTGACCATCCAAAAACAGGAGAAGAAGCCAGAGGAAGGAGGCTGCAAACGCTGGTTTAAGAAGATGTGTCCGTGTTGTGTCAAAAGGCAGACCAGCGCTTCATATGACCTCACAGATAAAGTGGAGTTTGTCAAACCCCCCACCCCTGCCCCCATCACCCCTGAACCAGAAAAACTCAAGACTGAAAAAGAAGAAATGAAGGAAATGGAAGGTATGTCGCAGGAATAGACATGTAACAGGGGAAGTACAGAGTTCACGTGATCCCTTTAAACCTCTGATTATAGATGTCTTGATATGATTCATGATTTTTATGTGTTATTACTTGCTCAATACACATGGAACAAATGGGTACTGGCAACCGCCCAAAGAATGATAAGATTCAGTATATTTGGATTGACTCTTTTTCAAACACACAAACACAAAATTTTCAACTTGTATTTACTTTATTCAATTCAAGCTTATTTATAAAGCACATTTAAAACAACTTTAGCTGACCAAAGTGCTTCATAACAAAAAAAATAATAAAATATATATATACAGATCACACGATACATAGGAAAAATACAATAAAACACCAAGATATCCGATATTTTAATAGATTCTTTGAGACCAAGGTTTAGTTTGTTTTCATACCTGACAGTTTCCACTACTCACTAGCGATCTTCCTCAAACAAACTTTTTTTAAAAAATAAATTAACGGAAAACCAGATGAACCTCATTGGACTACCTAGTTATCCTGTCTAGCTAGTATTAAGTGCCAGGAAGAAGAGGTGGGTTTACTAATAACATACCATGTACTGTACTCTATGACAAATAGATGAGTAATAATTCTATGCAAGTTAACTGTTTACTCATCCAAGTATGACAATACTCAAAACAAAATTATTAGATCAACTGGATTTTGAAAAAAAGAAAGAAGAACAAAATTAAATGATAAGATTCACCAAACTATAATTACCTTATGTAAACCCTAAATCCCACTTCTGACTGACCTTGACTTATTGTTGCAGAATTTAAGTTCTCCGTATGCTCTGTGGACCTGCTGAGCTCTAAAACAGCTCAGAACCGGAAGGAACATCACACAGACCTGTTCCACGGAGATGAGCTGATCATCCGCAGAGGACAGACTTTCCAAATCCAAGTGGAGCTCAACCGGCCTTACAACGCTGACACTGACAAACTGCACCTAGAACTCAAAACAGGTATTTAATATTTAGTATATAGATTATAGATGCACAATACAGTAATTCTAGGTAAATAATGTGAAAAATGTGGAGTCAAGGTTGTTTTAAATGCAGTTTTCTGGTTTGTGAAAAGCTGTAAGTTTAAATATTTGGAAGTTATAGGAAATGGATTGCTGAATCAATGATCATCTTGGGTCTTTAATCCAGACCTACTTTACGTACCTTAATCCTACATAAAAGGTTAGTGGTTAGCAATAACAACATTAACTCATCAATGTGAAAAAGTAATGTAAAGGTCAGGGAATATTATTGTGTTAACCATGCTGATAGATCCCAATGCAATAATCCACTGCTAAACTAAACCATTTGGATCATTTACATAATAGACTTTCCCATAACTTGCGTGGGAATTGTGGTCAAAATGCCTTGTGCTGTGGAGCTGTGGTCCAGCTATAGTTGCAGCACAAGTTTTGGATTCCAGCCACAGTCCTCAGTGTTAATAGTTTCCAGACGCGCTGCGCAGATACCTCCCTCTGGTATTTACAGAGCCCCAACTACAACTCCTCACGGGATTATGAAGTTATGGCGTCATCGTACAACAGATCCTTTTTCACTTCAGATTCTTCACATAGGGTGGGGACGTAATATGTTCATGCACAACAGAGAAAATTGCAAGTGAAATGCTCAGAGAATTACTCAGTAATTCATTTTTTTAGACGATAAGGCTTAAAGTCTCTCTGGAAATATCTTTGTTTATTTTGGACTGTTACGCTTCTGTGGCTTACTGTTCACCATAAACTAGAATTACTGTGTCACAAACAAACCACTTACTCCCATGTTAGTAAGTAGCTTCTCAATATTGAAAAATGATAAGTGCTACTTCTAGGCTGCGCTGTCACAATTTTCCTTTCAAAAACAAACTATGCACAGGCGTATGTCAGTTCTCATTTGAATTCACTTTGTGTGGGCTGGACAGGTTGTTAGTGATGAATGGCAGTGTGAGAGGATGTTCTTCTATTGACTCAAAAATATCTTCTAGCTTTAGTAACTGTGAGCTCTATTCTGCACATTTCTGTATTTTAATGTTTGACAATGGGTATACACAATCACTTTTTCTTTTCTCTGTCACCTTGAAAGGCTGTAATAAATGAAGAGGTGAATATCAATACTTAAACCCAGTTATGAAGAATACAATGAAAATGGTCTAGTTCTTACTAAAATCTGCTGAAATAGATTTCATGTCAGCATGTCAAACAGCAGTTGTCATTTTGTTGTTGTTTCCATGGGTGTTGGTTGTACATGTAATACTGATAGCAGAAGTAGCAATATTCACAGCGGTTTTAGTAGAAATAGAAAGTGTTGGTTATCTTAGTGGTATTTTAAGACGCTCACAATGCAGAGGACACATTTTTTTGCTTAACCATACTTTAACATAGATAATATGTTTTTCTTTCTATACAGTTGACAATATTGTATTACCTCCATGTAGAATACTAATTTGTACTGCCTAATTATTTTTTTAAGTTTCAGAAGGCACTCTGCATGTGTTACGATTTAACTGTCACTGCTATGGTAGCTTTCACTTGACTTTATGACTGACCTCTGCCCTCTCTGATTTAGGGGGCCTGCCCCTGGTGTCCAAAGGCACACATGTCATCATACCTCTGGTGGACCACTTGGAGGACGAGCGCTGGGAGGCCAAAATTGTGGAGCAGACTGAGAACAAGATCAAGCTGTCAGTCAACTCTCCAGCCTCCGCAGTAGTGGGCCTGTACGGGCTGTCTGTGGTCACCAACTCACTCAAAGGGGACAAGCCCACCACCTACGACTCACCCAAGCACATTGTGATGCTGTTTAACCCATGGTGCGAAGGTAAGATCAGCAAGGTAGAAATGTGTCCGAATGAGACATTGTTGAAATACAGTTTGTCCCAAATGAAAGGATGACTTATAGGGGCACTATGTAACTTTTAAAGTGGAGGGTTGCCAAATGCTTGACTAGAATGTTTCACAATATGGCAAAAGGTTTCCATCTCCATGGAGACAAGCAGATGACACCACCAAGTTCAAGCTCAGATCTGTGGAAAGAGGAGCCCTCTGCATCTTTTTCAATGTATTTTTGAGTAATTCAATTTATACATGATAACTGGATTTACCATTTGCCATACTGTGGAATATTCCAGATAAAGCAGTGCCAATTGTATGCAGACAAGTAGGTGGTGGACCCTCCACCAGAAAAGTTACATAGTGCACCTTTAATTTAACTAACAACATTTTGCCCTGGGTTCTATATCTTTACTGACAAATAGGCAATGATATGTGTGTAAAAATGTTTGTGTATAAACTTCATATTGGATGTACAGTTATCTGGGCTTGGCTCCAGCACACAAAGTACACTGTGATTAGACATAGCAGAGTGAAGCTAACAACTCAATAGAGAGATCCCAAAACTGTATTCTTTAACAAAAGCAACACTACCAAACGCATTGAGAAGTCTTGGAACGATTTTCTCACAATTTTAGCAGAAGAAGAAACCTTCATAAAATGCAATCTGTGCGAGGACTCTTGAATAATATTTCACATGGATGAGAAATGCTAACCCCGTCAGTAAGTGTGTTGCTGTCCATCACACACTGCCCCGTGACCCGAGTGCAGCACTCAGGGTTATGTAACTGCTTTGGCTGCGATTCCCTGGGACTGGCTCCTGACTTGGACCAAAATGATTGACATTCCTGAGTAGGGCATGATATCTGTTTCCCCAAGTGAGAGGAGGGTTCGTGTCTGGCCTTAACATTTTGGAGAGATTGTTGTTTTTATCAATGTTTGCTCTGTACAAATACAGATGCTCATGATCAATTTTGTATGGATTTGCCCTTTCTCTTCCCAGCACATTTCTCCAATATTAAACAGCACCTGCTTCTTAGAGCCCCTGATTTATTTTCTGAATGAACAACATAAACAACAGCTATTCAGTCAATCAATCAATCAATCAATCAATCAATAGTGCAATTGGAGAAGGAACCCCATAAGTTTTATTTGGTGCCTGTCCCAACCCCTACTAGATGACAGATTGTTTGCTGCAGAAAAGCCTATATAAACAAGCAACTATATGTCTTATGTAACTATATTATTGCATTTAATTTGGACCAATTTTGCCCAGTTGCCCTTTGTAACTTTCCTAGAGGAGGTCTGCCACCTTCTTGTAAAAATTAAAATTGTTATTGCATTGCCTGGAATGTTCCATAGTCTGGCATTAAGCCAGTCTATCTTGCATCTATAAACTTGAAAAACATGCATTCTTACTGTGCACAAGGTTGCCTCTCCACAGAACTGGACGGCGGCTTGGTCTGGAGGGGGTCACCTGCTTTTCTCCTTAGAGATAGATACGTTCAATGGAGACCAGAAATGTTACACAGTACACCTTTAAATGCATTCTATAGCCTTACTGGTATCTGGGGGCGCTTGGTATTACTAATTAGTACTTTGCCAACATAGATGCAGCTAAATCTGCATCTGTGCAGCAGGAACTATGTTGTTGTTCTTTTATTCATGTTATTTCCTGTTTGCTGACCACTGCAGAAATGTTATTTAAAAGAAGTGAATTTGCACATAAATAACTTCTGGCTTGGATTTGGTACATGAACCCCGTCTGTCTTTTATTGTAGTTTTTTTGGCAGATAGCCCAACTCTTTGAATCCCTCTCAATCTTTTTCATCCTTCCCGAACTCTCATAAGTCCCAAACTCACGATGACTGCATAAAACACTAACAGCTAATCCTGCAGACCTGAGCTCCACCCTGTTTTACTGTTTCCAGCTGTATTTCCTCCCACATTGGCTCTCTGTAGACCCACCCCTGCAGCCCCCTCTTACCACTGTTTGACTCCCTATCCTCCTCTTCATTCTTATCACTGACTGGTGTGTGTTTTTCTTTCTGTAATCCTCAGTCTAAACATAAACGATCACAGATGACATTTGTAAACCTTTCTTTTTTAATTGTTTGTTACAGCACTGCATCAATTGGCATTTTAGCATCAACAGACCTGACTTCTATAATAATTATTAGTTGGCATTTGAGAGGAAAAAGTTTTGTTTAGCACTTCAACATATAGGTATGGTTCTTCTTTATTCTGCAGCTCTCGCCATTTATACAGGCTGGGGGCTGACACACAATACTTCAAATTTCTTAGGCTGGACATGCACACTCAAAAACAAAATTAAATTAAATATAAGTTTGCTATGCTTTTAACTTGAGTGATGGACTTATGATTGACATAGTTATCACACATAGGCTCCTTTGTTCCTATTCTAATTGACACATTGTACTTTTTTGTACTTTTTATTCTCTTTCCATGACCCCACCCACCTCCCACAACTTCCCAAGCAAAACTTCCCTACGTTCTTGCAGTCGTAACAAATGTAAACTTCAGACTTCCCTTCTGTGTGAACTCTCTGACTTTCTCTTCAGGCGGTCTTCTTTCTGTTTTGTGGCATACCGTGATTTCCGTATATACTTTTAATCACAGAGATACAGGTAGTGGAATAATATTTTGCTTCGCTCATGTCAGTACTGAACTTGAATGTGTGGCTGAAAGTGCGCACATCACAGATACATATAAATGAATGCACCGCCTCGGGCCCCACTGCAGGGTCTTTGGATTCTTTGTGTTTCTTAACAATTTCCTGGCCTCAGGGACCCATTGCGTTTTATGAATAGAAAAGACATTCCTTAGTGCTTTTGTCACTCAAGAGGTGAAATTCAGGGTCACTCCCAAAGCCTGGAAATAAAACGACAATCCCAACCAATGTAAATACCCAACCTTCCCATCTTTAACACTTTGTTCTATCTTTTCTAAACTTGAGATAACTTGGAATCGATTTTTAACAGCCAAATCTGCTTGTCTTATGTCAAAATCTGATCATATTTCTCATCTTTACAGAGGACACGGTGTTCCTGGATGAAGAGGATGAGAGGAAGGAATATGTACTCAATGATACTGGACGGATTTACTATGGTACAGAGAAACAAATCGGCGCTCGTACATGGAATTTTGGGCAGGTACAACTGACTTTGAAGACAAGATGTGGCTTGAAATAAGAGTCTGCTAATGCTAACCTCATTCACTACTGTAATGTGACTATTGGGGTAATTTGAAAAAGGGGGAATTAGATGACTTGACAGCTTTATATCGCCAAATATTTTAAAGACTTTTCCGTTTTTCGTCATAAAACTTAATAAGAACTATTATCTTCACCTTGTGCCTAGGGTTAGATTGAAGATTTGCGTAATACGATGTGTGTAATTTGTCATTGCAGTTTCATGAAGGGATACTTGAAGCCTGCCTGTTCATTCTGGAGAAAAGTGAGATGCCTCCCTCTGGTCGTGGTGATCCGGTCAATGTGGTCCGAGTATTATCTGCCATGGTGAGGAATTTTTTTAGTTTTAAATTTTTTTTGCACTGTACAGATGCTGCAGCCAAATAATGCATTATTTGTTGTGATGACCCTGAGCCTGGAAAAAAAGCACAGGGACAGAAAATGGAGAGATCTAAATAATTGCAACTACTCACCAACTCTAGACAGCTCTAAATATCCATTGTGTTGTTTAGCCACCTTGCAATGTAACAGAATGCCAGGCTTAGCATCCAGTTAGCTATTTCAGGAACACATAGCTATGAGACTGGTGACACATAGTACAACTGTAATGACAATATTTAACCCTGCATTTTCTTTACAGATAAATGCCCAGGACGACCATGGTGTTTTGGTGGGGAACTGGTCAGGGGACTACTCAGATGGTGTGTCCCCTGCTGCATGGAGCAGCAGTGTTGAGATCCTGAAGAAATACCACTCATCCTATGGCACGCCTGTGTGTTATGGACAATGCTGGGTCTTTTCAGGGGTCACCACAACAGGTGCGTATCTATAACCACGCACATATAGAAGGTGTGAAGGGTAATTGGACACAAAGAACAGTTATGTGCATGGACTTTCACAAAGGTCGTTCAGAGTTCACTATCTGTTTAATATTTGTAACCTGGCTGACCCAGTGTATCAGGCCTTTTTCATTTAGCTTGCTGTAACAGTACTCTTCATTCATTGAACATGCAGGCAGTGTTCCTCACATGATAGCCCGCTGACCCCAGCACATAGTGTTTCCCCTGATAGCAGCTCATATACACCTAAAATACATTTGCATCCCTGCCATTCCACTACTACTTTTGTCACTTGTAGTGCTGCATGTGTTGCTTTCATTCAGCCTGGATAATAACTTCAAATATACTGCTGTGCTGTGTAGGCCAAACATTTTTATTGTTGGAAGTCATCACCATGCTCTATGGACCAAAGAATAGGGCCATCATAAAGAGATTTAGTAGGTAATTTCCTTACAAAAATACAAGACCAACCAATTTCACTGTCATTGTCACACAATGTTTTTTCCCCCAATTTGAATAAAAAAAAAACATTACTGAAAGGGTCAGTGTGATGGAGCTGATGTTAAAGGGTAAACAATGTTAGATAAAAAATTAAGCCGATTTAAGAGCTACAGCAATACAATATATGCCAATAATAATACTATGGCATCTTAGTCAATCATTAGTGTTACTGCTCTGTGTACTTAATAGATTTTGTTTCTCCAGTGTTGCGTTGTCTTGGCATACCTGCCCGCAGTGTGACCAACTTCCAGTCTGCTCATGATACAGACGTGTCACTCACCACAGATGTGTATTTTGATGAAAATCTGGAACCACTCGAATATCTCAACAAAGACTCCGTTTGGTAAGAAGACGTTAGCGTTCTGCTCCCTGATGCTAAAAGTAGGAATGTAATATATATATTTAGAGCATTAACTCCAAGACCCAGGTGTCATTAAGTGTCTGTGAACACAGAATGAACCAGTGGCAAAGATGCAGCTAAAAGATATAAACATTATGAAATATGTGGATGTGTCATAGTTTATGAAGCTATATTAGTACATTTAAAATTTGTTAAGAGACTATAACCTTATTAGCTTGTCCTTGTAGTTTTTATGCTTATTGCTTAAAAAGTGGCATATATATAAAAGGGCCAGTTGACATTGTCAGAAAGAAAACTATTGCTATTCAGTTTGACTTGCATGTATATACGTCATATACAAATGATTTCTCAGAATTTTATTCTTGAAACAATTCCTGACTTTAGGAACTTCCATGTGTGGAACGACTGCTGGATGGCCAGACCAGACCTGCCCCCAGGAAATGGGGGCTGGCAGGCAGTGGACTCCACTCCCCAGGAGACCAGTCAGGGCACCTTCCGCTGCGGTCCAGCCTCTGTCAACGCCATTCGCACTGGACAAGTCTACCTCAAGCACGACACACCCTTTGTGTTCGCAGAAGTAAGAGAGAGAGATCTCTTCTTATTATTAAGATTCATTTTCAGATGTTTAGATGAATAATATTTTCCATTCAGGTCAACAGTGACAAGATCTACTGGCAGAGGAAGTTGGACGGGACCTTCAGCCAGATTTACAGTGAGAAGAAAGCAGTGGGCCACTTCATTAGCACTAAAGCCGTGGGCTCAGATGAGCGTGCAGACATCACACACCTGTATAAACATCAGGAAGGTACTGCCTTTAATTACACTGTTTCTTCAACTTTCTCCAAAATTGTGATACCTTTCAGCAGTTATCATTGATTTAACTTGAACCTTTGAACTGCTCATTTCCATACCTTAACCATGCTTTGTTTCCAAAGCATGGTTCCATGCTTGTGGAAGAAATAAGTGCCATAGTTTTAACCTTGTCAATAAATCCTGGAACTTTTGACAGAACAAACTGTGCTCACTTTATCCTATCTCTCTTCCAGGTTCAGAAGAGGAACGCATTGCAGTGGAAACAGCCAGCCGCTATGGCAGCAAGCCAGATGTGTACTCTGTTCCTAGTGCTGAAGACGTGACTGTGGGGGTCAAGATGGACGGAGAAGGACCCAGGATGGGAGCAGATGCTCAGCTCAGCATTGTAGTGAAGAACCATAGCTCAGAACCACGCCAGACCACACTGCACAGCCAGGTGGCAGTCATGTACTACACTGGTGTGCTCAAGGGCACCATTAAGAAGGAGCAGATGTCAGTGGAGCTCCAGCCCAATGAAGGTGAGCTCACACTGAGCTTCACTGGACAGAGCATTGTAATTATGGCACACTCTATTGGCCAGGAGGCTGCCCTGTTCACCAAAGAAATTAACATTATGTGTAAAGCATACAGAAGCACAACAGTCATTTTCACTATTATGTCTGCTCTGTTTGAACCACACTTTAAAGAAGAAAGATTTGACTTTTTTTTTTTTTACAGAGAAAACCATTGACTGGGTGCTCCCATACCAACAGTATCAGAACCAGCTTGTGGACCAAGCGGCTCTGATGATGACACTGTCTGGACGAGTCAATGAAACCCAGCAGGTGTTGGCTAACCAGACCACCTTCAGGCTCCGTACACCTGATCTGAAAATCACTGTATGCATTTATATCATATTTTTAACATTTAATAACATATCAATGGAATTAAATATCCTAATGCATTTATTATTTGTGCCACATGTAGCCACTGGGCGATGCTGTGGTTGGTAAGGAGATGGCAGCCAAAATCACATTCACCAACCCACTGCCAAGAACTCTGAAGGATGTGGTGTTCAGAGTGGAGGGCCTGGGTCTACAGAAGGGTCATGTGGTGGTTGTGGGGTAAGACATTATGCTTTTCATTTGATTTCTTTTTCTATGACCACATCAATTTGAACCTTGAACTCTCCTTCATTGTTCGCAGGGATGTAGCAGGCCTTGCTACAGTGACGCTGACAGAGCACTTCATCCCCACTCAGCCTGGACCCAGGAAGCTGGTGGCATCTTTGGATTGTAAACAGCTCACCCAGGTCCATGGAGTGGCTGATATTGTTGTCCTCGACCAATAATTGTTGTGACACTAGTATTATACTGTTAAATGCGGGCTATTTTCTTATAACCTATGCACAATCTGTTAATATACTAAGTTTCTATAACATAAATGTATAAATTATATATATATTTTTAAACATAAGATTAATTGAATCTGTAGCACCAACGGTATTATGCTTAACTTGAAGTATTTTGAATGGAAAATGTGGTGCTCTGTAGTCACATGGTGTACAGAGCAAATGCAGACATGATTTTTACTGTAAAAGTGTTAAACCACTGTACACTGACTGACCCTGACACTAATATTTGAAGGCAAAAAATTATTTAGGAATATTTCTTTTAACAGTGCTTTATATTGATGCTTACTATGTGAATTTTGTTATGTACAAAATCAAGTTGCCAAAAATGAAGGATACTGTGAAAGTGAGAGAAAGTTTTAGTGTTTAGTATAACATGGCCATGTATATTTGAAGAATTTACATGTTAGAAGTAAGAGACAATGTTTTTGTTCCATAAAATGTATTTTAAATATCTCTTCATTGTTCATACACTGAAGATGCAGTTCATCACTGTTTCACCATTTCATATTTTATAGTGTGTCCTTCTTAGATTTACCTGGTCAGTCACTCAGCACACAATAATGTGAAGGAATTATCTATTAGTATAATAATATTTATGTACCTTTATGTAACTGTATTTTTGTATTGTTTGCAGTAATAAAACACTTTGTTAAGTAAATGCTTATGGATATGTCATCCTTTCACAAAAAATAAATCTGTTCATTTACTGTAGTAGTAGTTACTTGTCCACCCATTAATTTCAGAAAACCTTCAACAATGGCTTTATTATAGAGAATATACAGCTTTGTAAAATGATTGTTCATTAAATGAAATACAATATTTATCTAACAAAAGTATGACATGTGTTTACTGTACAATCATTAGCATATTCTGTCAGTTCAAGTTAGAAGAAAATACATTCAAAGAATATTACATCTCTGAAACTCTCAACATCTATTATTGCATTGCAGAGTGAATGGTGAATGTGATGGCAGCATGCTGATCATAGAGTGACCCGTTACTGACCTCTACTGGTTAGGTCATTAAGTGCATGACATAGGTAAATAAGTAGAAAAAGTACACTGAAGTCATTATTCCAGTAATACAATATAACAAATGCAGCACTCAGTGGATTGTGGCAAACACATGTTATAGAATGATTGTAAAATATTACATATGTTATTAAGGTCAAATAGATTTTAACAAAGATAACAATGTGGATGCTCTTAACCAAAAGAATAGTTTTAAACAAAAAGATATTTTAATGTGATGTTGGAATAACATTCTAGTGTAATCATTGTATAGTCTGATACAAAACAGTGCTTTAACATACAATAGTAGAAGACACTTACATGCAGTCAGTCCACTGTATTACAGATTTTTTCCACTGCCTCGTTGAATAAATGTGGCTGATCAGCATAGACGTGATGGGCAGCATTATTTATTAACTGGAATCAAAGAGAAAAAATAAATAAATAAATAA
>JACM01007920.1:0-20877 GCA_000787095.1 Periophthalmodon schlosseri | reverse complement strand
TATATATAAATAATAAAGAATAATATATATAAATAATAAGGAAAGAGTCAGCATATTAAAATTATTATTGTTGTTGGTGTTGTTGTTGTTGTTATTATTATTATTATTATTATATATTTGGGTCAAAATTGTATTAACGCTTATACTGATAATTGCTCGCTCTGATTATAAGTGACAGCCTCTAAATATCATGTAGAACTGTTCATTTTGTTTTTAGTTGTTGGTGAAATACTTTAAATACTTAATACTTTAAATGCCGTCTGTTTTTCACTCTTGGATCTTTGCTCTTTCTGTTCAGGTGAACGTGACACAGACCGACCCGTCCAGTCAGGAGCCGGTGCTGCTGCGAGAGCTCAGCCGAGGAGACTGGTTTGGGGAGCGAGCGCTGCAGGGGTGAGACTAAAAACACCTCTGGAAATGTTTAAATTATACACACAAGCTGAGATTTGTAAATGATCGCTCTTTTAACAGCTCAACTACGCTAGCAACTTTACGCAGCAACGATTTATTTAAGAGTTTTATTTAAATCAGGATCAAGAGTGTGATAAACCAGAGCTTCTATCTGCTTCATTCAGTCACGTTGTGTCCAGTTAAAGACCTGTCTGTGTTCGCTGTTGTTTTTCCAACTCTCGCAATGCATTGTGGTCTATATTGACCGGTCTAGTGATCACCGATGCCCGCTACTTTTAAAGATGCATTGTGGGAAATTTTGAGTGCACTACTTTTCACCAACTGGACATTCGGACACTTAAAATGGCGTCGTCCCTAAACAGCGCTCTGACAAGGGAATAGTGTGGATATTCGGACAGGGCCGCGGAGAAGCAAATCAGGCTTAAAATTGAGGTAGTTTTGCCCCTGATGTAAGTAATTTTATCTAATGTAGTCTTTTTGAAGTGCATGTTTTTCTCTCAGGTGTAGTTGAACCATAGACTGTGTAAAGAAGTGGACGAAGTGAGTGTGACGTCCCCCCACAGCGTTCGGCTCCAGTCAAATGAAGCTCGTCGAGGCCGGAGCGGTTATAGGGGCCAATTTGAAGCAGAGTTCCATATTTGGAAATCCGACCGCGAGTATCATAGCAACCAAAGAGCAAATCCAGAGCGAGACTGATGAAGGTTCCGCCCGCACAGCTGGTTTAGTATGGAGCGGGTGCATAGCAACGCTGCCAATCAAACCTGTTGCTAACGCTAGTGGGAGCGACCTCGGGGAAAGAAGGCGCCTGATTTGTCTGTTATTAATGTTCATATCTTGATTCACAGACACAATAGCAAAAAAAGAGCGAGTCAATACAAACATTTTAACATTTTACGACCAAAATGACGAGTCTGACAGCAGCAGTTACAGAGAGAGGTGACAGTTTTTCGAGGTGAAGTGAATTGGAGCCAGAGTCGATGGAGCCGGAAGCTCACCCATCACTTCCTATTTGGAACACAGCAGGTTAGCTATGTCCATTTATATATACAGTCTATGAGTTGAACATGTTCTGGCACTGTCTTCCTTCCTGTAGCATCACCAAACTATAACTCTGATCTGGTTAAGGGTCGTTAAGTTAAAAAATAACAGCACCAACTCAACATTCTAAAACGCAAAAACATCCAAAATAATCCAAAGCAAAGCAGACCACGTATCAAACTTGGAATAAACCTCTATTCTGTCCCTCGTGACCTCATTTCCTGTCGGCCCGTGGTGCGTTCAGGGAAATTCTGTTTTATTAAGATTCTCTTCAGTGTGACCTTTGACCCCTTATCACCAGGATGTAGGTACACAGCGCGCTTCTCTCTTTCAGACGTTATTGAGTTGTGATGAAGGCTGAGGCTGCGCTGACCCTTGAACTGTAGCTTATGAACACTTACGTTTATGTTTTCTTTTTAAACAAATGTCATTTCTGAGATTTTTTCTACAGATGAAATCGGTTTAAATGTCACCACAGCGACTTTCTGTATTGTAGTGTGAAATGTGGCTCAAATTTAGAGGCGTTTTTAGATTTTAAAGATGCACTACAAAGAGATGCTAGGGCTTTTGCTTCAAATGTTCCACAATATGGCATTACTGGCCTTACAAACTTATCTGTATCCATGGACACAGGCAGATGAAAAGACTGAAAAAAACACTTGAAACCATAGACTGTACATATAAATGGACATAACTAACTCCATCGGCTCGACTCCGCTCGTCATTTTGGTCTTAAAATGTTCGTATTGACCCGCTCTACATGATATGAACATTAATAACAGACAAATCAGGCGCCTTCTTTCCCCGAGGTCGCTCCCGCCAGCGTTAGCAACAGGTTTGATTGACAGAGTTGCTAAGCTTCCACCCCCTGCCAAACCAGCGGTGCGAGCGGCACAGCTGTGATACTCGCGGTCGGAATTCCTAATATGGAACTCGGCTTCAAATTCGCCATTAGCCGTTAGCCTCAATGAGCTTCGTTTGACTGGAGCCTGACGCTGTGGGTGACGTCACACTCCCTTAGTCCACGTCTTTATACAGTTTATGCTTGAAACTGAATAAATGAAAGATAAAGATCAAACACACATCTCCGTGGAGACAAGCAGGTGGCGGACCCTCCTCCCGAAAAGTTCCATAATGCGCCTTTGGTCTTTTGGCAAAAATGTTCCTTGTTTGCACAGGAATTAAAATTTCTCTCTTGCAACAGGACGATCTAATTGAACCTATTTAGTTTTGTTTTGTTAGTTCAGTTAAGATTTATTTAGATTGAAGAATGAGTTCTACATGTATTTCTATGGCGGAATATTCAGCTGTTACCATGGTGACACAACGCACACATTAGCAAACGACGTCAAAAAAGTTCTAAGAAAAAATACAAAATGGATTTAAACAACAAATTTTTAGCGGTCTGTGATCAATATGAGTGTTCATGGTCCTGTTTAGGCGATAAATGTTCAACAAAAATGGAGAGAGTGACTAACTGAAAAACTGTTGGCTAATGCTAGCTAGCGTGTGATGATAATTTTATGTATGAGAGGATTTTAAGACCACAAATCAGCTTTCCTGTTGTAGTTCCAACTAAACCGGCTCTTTCTGGTCAGATTGTGTTAAAATAAAGCTCTGATTAAAGTCTAACAAGCCTCAAACACAGCAGTGCTTACAGTTAGCATCACACCCCCAGAGAATGTTGATGACACCGGCTGCAAAGTATCAATACGACTCTATGGGAGATTTACTGTGTTTGAAAGAAAGAAACAAAACAGAAATTCACAAACATTGAACCTCATTTGTTTTGGATTGGCTGCACAATTTTACGATATGAATCTCATGTCTTTAAAGTCTTTTCAACTGACAACAATCACGTCTTCAGAGTTGAATAATGGCACCACTTTCTGAGGCTTTTGTGAACAAAAATAATTTCACTTTTATTTATACTGACAGAAAATTGTGCCAGTTTTGTTTCATGTGGATAGGCCCAGTAAATACAGAGATATTAACCATAAACCAGGTCAACAAATGTGGAATCTGACAGTTACACAGCAAATTCTGCCACCTTAGACTGTATATATAAACGGACATAGCTAACCTGCTAGCTGCCGCGTTCTAAATAGGAAGTGAATTAACCTGCTCTACATGATCCTGGTATTTTTATTTCGCTATTGTGTCCGTAAATCAAGATATGAACATTAATAACAGACAAATCAGGTGCCTTCTTTCCCCGAGGTCGCTCCCGCTAGCGTTAGCAACAGGTTTGATTGACAGCGTTGCTAAGCGCCCGCTGCCTGCTAAACTAGCGGTGCGCGCAGGAAGGGGCGTTATCTTCAACAGCCTCACTTCGGGTTGGCTCTTTGGTTGCTATGATACTCGCGGTCTGAATTCCAAATATGGAACTCGGCGTCAGATTCACCGCTGTAACTGCTCCAGCCTCGATGAGCTTCATTTGACTGGAGCCGAACGCTGTGGGTGATGTCACGCTCACTTAGTCCACTTCTTTACGCAGTCTGCGACCCGAACCCTAACCCTCTGACCTGTCCTCCAGCTCAGTTTTAAACTATAGAATGTCGTGATTCTCTTTTACACTCAGGACTAAACATGATCACAGCCAATAAGTAAAGTACTTGTGCTTCATTTATTAAAGCGGCGGTAACCATGTCTTCACTGAAGCCTGTGTGAACTCGAGCTGCTGAAGTGTTTTGTGTCTTTGCTTCATACGTGATCACACATCGAGGCTAAAACGTCCCGTAAGCTCACCCCAGAGACACAGGGTCGATTTAAAGCCCTAACAGAGCGCGCTCAGACCAGGAGACACACCGCTAAAAGCTATACCGTCTATAAGTGGCGTGTGAGAGGTCTACAGAGAGAACCAATGTGTGTCCGAAAGAGATGAGGGACAGTGAGCAAGTCTTTATGGTCTTTAGCTTCTTGTTATAGGTGATATTTTTAGAACTTTTCACCATTCAACTTGAATTTCCTACGGGATCAGTGAAGTAGCCATCTTTCTGCAGAAGATGTGAGAAGTGAGTGTGACGTCACCCACAGCGTTCGGCTCCTGTCAAATGAAGCTCGTCGAGGCCGGAGCGGTTATAGCGGCCAATTCGGAGCCGAGTTCCATATTAGAAATTTCGACCGTGAGTATCATAGCAACCAAAGAGCCAATCCAGAGTGAGGTTGTTGAAGGTAACGCCCCTTTCCGCCCGCACCTTTGGTTTAGCGGGGAGCCGGTGCTTAGCAACGCTGTCAATCAAACCCGCTGCTAACGCTAACGGGAGCGACCTCGGGGAAAGAAGGTGCTTGATTTGTCTGTTATTTATGTTCATATCTTGATTTACGAACACAATAGGGAAATAAAAACCCCAGGATCATGTAGAGCGGGTTAAGACGAACATTTAAGACCAAAATGACGAATCTGACAGCAGCAGTTACAGAGAGAGAGACGACAGTTTTTCAATAGAAAGTGAACTGGAGCCAGAGTCGATGGAACCGGAAGTGCGCCCAGGTTAGCTATGTCCATTTATATAACCAGCCTATGTGCTGTAGTCGACCAAAGACCTATGTATCTGACCAAAACTGCACTTATTACACCCACACGGGAGTTCATGCTATTAATTATGCCATATAAACAGATTAAAATAGTTAATCATAAATTTAATCTGCTGTTTTACTTATAAATCCCAAAAAATTACCAAATCTTCCACTAACCCACTCACTCAACCGATTAATCGACTAAATGACTACGGCCCTTATATTTTGTTTAAGATTTTTATTCGCTTTGGCAAATTGTTCATCAGTCTGAAACCCACGCACAGTCAGGCGAGGGCCGCAGTTAATCACATTTGAATTGAATTGAGATAATATTGTTTTTACTCGTCAGTGTCTGGCTTTAGGGCCTTTTTAATTGACTGATCCACAGCCAGTCCCACAGCAGTAAAAGCAGCAGAGTTTGGACTTAGAAGAAATGTGTTTCCTCCACAAAAACAGACCTGGAGTTGTGTTTTGTTTCATTCACACATGTTTGACTAACTCTTTATTATTAGTCTGTCCACATCTCCAAAGCTCAAAATGCTCTGCTCCGCCTTGTGATGTCATGAAGCGGTAGTTTTCAGAGCTACGTTTTACCTTTTGTTCAATAGAAATTAGCGACTCCAGGGCTGAAATTACCCAAATGATTCTGGTGAAGATGTATGGAGTTAAAAAACACAGTGGAGCGCTTTCTGTATTACGGCATGACATCACAAAGTGGAATAGAGTGTTTTCATGAGGAAACAACATTATAACATAGATCAGAAAATAGCGTAACATGGGCCCTTTAAGCTGATGTTCATAAAGTGTAATAACAAAGGCAATATTTGTTTGTTTCAAATAAGAAAAATTATTTGTAATTGCACAAAAAAAACCAAAAAACAATCGTAATCTAATCTACACTCTCTTTGTGTCACCTCATCTTTGTTTGGTTTACTAAACAACTCAATCATGTTCAAATTTATTTTTTAACATTGCAAAGTCTTACATGTTTTTAGCCTGAATCCTACTTGTTCTGGATTTAAACAAGTTTTATTCTTGTGTAGACTGATCCTGGTCTAGTCCTGGTTTAGTTCTGATTGTGTCTGAGGCTGTACTGTGTGTCCAAGTGGGATCACACACAATGATGTAATAGTTCGGTGATAAACAAAAGACGGCCAGGGGTCCAAATCGGGCCCCCCACAGCTGCCATCTGGCCCCAAAAAGTCACCGAAACTTAAACATAGTGTCTTGAATGAATAAGGAATCCTTACAGGAGCTGGGAGGGAGCCAAAAAATAAAATTAATATATAGTATTTTTAGCTTTTATTTTCACTGTAGATTCATTTATTTATTTAAAGGTCCTATATTAGACAAAAGTGACTCTTGTGAGCTTTAAGTCATGTTCTAATGCTGTTACCTCCTCAAAAACAGACCTGGAGTTGTGTTTTGTTTTATTCACACATGTTTGAGTAACACTTTATTATTAGTCTGTCTACATCCCAAAGCTCATTTATTATTAGTCTGTCTACATCTCCAAAGCTCAAAACGCTCTGTTCCACCTTGTGATGTCATGAAGCGGTAGTTTTTAAGTTAACAGCTCGTTTTCCCTTTTGTTCAGTAGAGATCGGCAATTCCACGGCTGAAATCATCCAAACGATTCTAGTGAAGGTGTGCGGAGTTTAAAAACACATTGGAGCACTTCCTGTATTACCACATGATGACATCACAAGGTGGAACAGAGTGTTTTCAGTTTGAGAGAAGAGCTCAGTCTAAATATGCAGGGTTTGTGTGTTAAACATGTGAATGAAACAAAACACAACTCCAGGTCTGTTTGTGACGAGGAAACGACATTAGAACATGGATCAGAAAACAGTGTAATATGGGTTTATTGAACATTTAGACAAAATGTAAATATGCCAAATTATGGATTTTTGGCTCATTTCCATCTGCAGACCCTCTGGTAGTTTGGCGTTTCAAAAAATAAAACATAAACGCACACTATTTACAGAGACTATGAAGATTTAGACAGTTATTGGGAACTCGATTTCGATACTAAGGAATATACTTGATACTCGATACTGATTCCGATACCACGATCATAATAAAAAAAACTATTTTTAAGACGAAAGAATGTGATTTTCGACATTAAACTAGGCAGGTTCCACAGTGGTCCATGGGTGTGTTCTAGTCTATGTGTCTTATACTTGTTCTGATACAGCTCAAGCTCATTCTAAAGCTTCAGGAAAGGTTCATTTCTGTCCTGCGAATGTGTCGTCTTTAGTATCAATACTTGTTCAAATGAGTATCTAGTTCCGATACTAGTTTTAGCATCAATTAGTATCTGATTTTCGTTACTTTTGCCAACCCTTTTCCTCGATGTGTGCTTAATTGTCAGAAGCTACAGCTCCTCTGTCGTAGTGATGGATTTGGAGCGGTTTAACTCGTCCCTCTCCTCCTCCTCCGGGTCTTTGTGTTGGAGGAGTGACATCTGAAGGTGTCCAGAGTGAGAACGCGTCCCCAGAGATCAGCTGTCTGTTACATCCCCCATATATATAAAAAGTGCTCCTCTGGCCCCATATAAAGCCACCGTACACAGGACAAGGCGAGGATTCACACCCATTGATTTTCTATGGCGCTTCAGAGAATCACAGGTACAAACTGTAACAATGGGCAGACGGGTTTTGTTATAGAATAATTGGTTTTCAAGTTCAGAATTGTAACTTAAAGCTCCTATATTACACAAAATTGACTCTTGTGAGCTTTAAGCCACGTTATAATGTTGTTACGTCATCAAAAACGTACCTGGAGTTGTTTTTTGTTTCATTCACAACCCTTTATTATCAGTCTGTCTACATCTCCAAAGCTCAAAATGCTCTGTTCCAATCTGTGATGTCACGAAGCTGTAGTTTTCAAGTTAGCGTCTCCCTTTTACCTTTCGTTCAGCAGAGATTGGAAATTTCAGAGCTGAAATCATCCAAGTGATTCTAGTGAAGGTGTGTGGAGTTTAAAAAGGCAGCGGAGCACTTCCTGTATTACCTCGTGACATCACAAGGTGGAACAGAGTGTTTTCAGTTTGAGAAAAGAACTCGGCCTAAATACGCAGGGCTTGTGCGTTAAACGTGTGAAACAAAACACAACTCCAGGTCTGTGACGAGGAAACAACATTATAACATAGATCAGAAAAATCATTGGAATTATGTAGCAAAAGAAAAAATATTAAACAAATCAAAACATGTTTTATATTTTAGATTCCTCAAAGTGTCTGCCCTTTGCTTTGTCGATAGCTCCGCAAACCCTCGGCCTTCTCTCAGTGACCTTCACGATGGAGTCTCCTGAAATGGTTTTCCCTTCACAGCTGCGCCTTGTCCGAGTTCATCAGTGAAACGCCAACGGTGCGGAAAGCAGTGATCGAAGCAAAGGGTGGCCATTTTGAAAAATTTGTTTACTATATTTACTAAAAACATCGCGTGTGTGTCCAAAGTGCGTCCAAACTTTTGATGGATCGTGTCGTTGGAGCTGTCTTTGTTTTATGTGTGAGTCATCCTACTGGAATGAGTGCTTTTTTTTTCCGTTCACAAAGATTCACAAAGATCACTGCCCGTCCGCTTCAGTCAAATCCCACTGTTGTTGTTTTAACGGCTCAAATTCACCAGTGGATTTTAAAGGGCTCATATTACGCAATTTTCTGATCTGTTATAATGTTGTTTCCTCGTCACAAACGTTCTCGGAGTTGTGTTTTGTTTCATTCGCACGTTTAACACACGAACCCTGCATATTTAGGCTGAGTTTTTCTCTCAAGCAGAAAACGCTCTGTTCCACCTTGTGATGTCATGCGGTGATACAGGAAGTGCTCCGCCGTGTTTTTAAACTCCACACACCTTCACTTGAATCATTTGGATGGTTTCAGCCCTGGAGTTGCCGATCTCTGCTGAACAAATGGCAAAGGCTAGCGGTTAATTTGAAAACTACCACTTCATGACATCACAAGGTGGAACAGAGCGTTTTGAGCTTTGGAGATGTAGACAGACTAACAATGGAGGGTTACTCAAACATGTGTGAATGAAACAAAACGCAACTCCGGGTTTGTTTTTGAGGAGGTCATGACATTATAACACGGATTAAACCTCACAAGAGTCAATTTTGCGTAATTTAGGAGCTTTAAATTCAAAGTTAAGACTCTCCAGAGCATAAACACGGTATATTTTTTTAAGCTTACGAATAAAAGGTTTTTAAATGTTATCTTCAAAACTGCTTCTGAGTTCTTGGCCTGTTTTTCCATCTTGCTGGCAGCATCTCCCTGCTTTGTAAGCATAAAGTATAACCCATCGCATCCAATGAGCACCCGACTGTTAGCACTGTTTTATGTCCAAAGACCCGTGTCGCGCCCCCTGCTGGTTCTCGTTAGCATCTTTTTCATGTGGTTTACAAGGGATTTCATGGATAGCATTGCATTTCTTTACCTGTGGGATTTTGTCTTTTAAGTGCGTGAGGAGTTGACAACATTTTAAAGTGCTTTTCCAGACGCTCAAGGCGCTGTACCTGATTCTCATTGTCTCAAAAGTGCGAAAAACAGAACTAGTTCATTTTAAACGGTTTGCGGTTTGGTCCAAAGTTCTTCCTCACTTACCTTATGCGTTCACGGCGTCCTAATTATTCACCGCGATGACTTTATAAGCACTTTTCACAACTTTCAGAGACCAGAGTGGAGTTTTGCCGTCATGGTAAAGCTAACAACAACTAACATGCTAACACACACTTCCTGAATATCAGACAAAAATGCTCTTTAATAAGATGCAGACAGCACGCAACAGACTTATTTTAAAGCTCCTACATTACGCAAAATTCATCAAAAACATACCTGCCGTTGTGTTTTATTTCATTCGCACATGTTTGAGTAACACTTTATTATTAGTCTGTCTACATCTCCAAAGCTCAAAATGCTCTGTTCCACCTTGTGATGTCATGAAGCTGTAGTTTTCAAGTTAACAGCTAGTTTTTACCTTTAGTTCAGTACAGATTGACAGGGATTACAGGGGTCAAATCATCCAGATGATTCTAGTGAAGGTGTGCGGGGTTTAAAAAGTGGAGCACTTTCCTGCATCACCACATGACATCACGAGGTGGAACAGAGTGTTTTGTGTTTGAGAGAAGAACTCAGCGTAAATATGCAGGGTTCGTGCGTTAAACGTGTGCGAATGAAACAAAACACAACTCCAGGTCTGTTTGCGACGAGGAAACGACATTAGAACATCAGAATCAGATCGGAAAATTGTGTAATACGGGCCCTTTAACCTCAAGAGCCGCTTATATAATACATCTGCACTGGGGCAAGACACGTTTTGCTCAAATACTCGGGCGAAGCGGCTGAGTGTGTTCATTCACTCAGCCGCCTTGGGGTAGAATGACTCAAGACCCACTCACAAACACTCACATGTAAACATTTATCTGTAAACAACAACGTCCGCTCTCTCCTCCAGTCAAAACAATCCAGAAATGTAGGTTTAAGACTCATGTGCACTAAATAACATTTCTGATGGATGGTCTGCCACCCGCTTGTCTCCATGGAGATGTTATTGCTTTGCCTGGAATGTTCCACAATCCATCATTAACTGTTTCTCATCTCCACGGAGACAAGCAGCAATAAAACACTTGTAATAGAGTAAATGCGAGATACTTGGCAAGACGCCCGCCCACTTCGAAGTCCGCGCTGGTCCCGGGAGTAAATTTTACATTCATTTTCCCGAAGACTTTTCGAAAAGTTAAATAGTTTGAAGGTACGGCGGAGGCTAACCAGCTACGTGCTAACAAATATCCAAACCGCGGTTGTTTACGTTCAAAAAACACATTTAAAATGCAAGATTTGGCAGCATTTTTAATTACTTAATGCTTTATAAAGATTCAGAAACAGATTTGAAATAAATTATAGGTCTTGTGGTCATTAGTTACCACAGAAACAAACTTTTAATATTACTTTTTTGTTTTTGGAAGGTTTATGGGAAAAATGAATGGGAATTTTACTTCCGGAACCAGTGTTGTGGGCGGTCACTGTTAGCTCCATTATGCACAAGATTCCAGACAAATCTATGAGTTCATGGGAAAGTTACATAGTACATCTTTATTTAAATATACTAAACCACATTGTAATAAAAAACTACGATTCAAATCTGAAAAATAGCGGGAAAAAAATGATCAAAACGAAAGCATCGAAATAAAGTTTAGTTCCGTCTAAGCTGCGACTACACCGGGCTTCCTCCTCTGTGGATAATAAGACAGTTGTGTTGACAGTTTCAAGGATATAGTTTCTAAATCCAGAATGCCTGTCTCTCCTCCTCCTCCTCCTCCTCCCCCTCTTCCTCCTCCTCCTCCTTCTCCTCCTCCTTCTCCTCTGTGCTGGGATGTTCAGATGGTGACACTTACATTTTATTTTTGTGTTTTTGGTTTTTTTTTTCCCCACAGCGAAGACGTCAGAACAGCCAACGTGGTCGCAGTGGACTCTGTCACCTGTCTGGTCATCGATAGAGAGTAAGAAACTTTTATTTATTTATTTATTTATTTACTTTATTTATTTAACACAAAAATCACATGGAGACACTGAGGCAGAGGTGGGTGGAGCGGTCAAAAATTGCTCTTAATGGTGCTGTACCTCCTCAAAAACACACCTGGAGTTGTGTTTTGTTTCATTCGCACATGTTTGAGTAACACTTTATTATTAGTCTGTCTACATCTCCAAAACTCAAAATGCTCGGTTCCACCTTGTGATGTCATGAAGCGGTAGTTTTCAAGTCAACACTGACCTTTTACCTTTAGTTCAGTAGAGATCGGAAATTCCAGATCTGAAATGATCCCAGTGATTCTAGTGAAGGTGTGTGGAGTTTAAAAACACAGCGGAGCACTTCCTGTATTACCACGTGACATCACAAGGTGGAACAGAGTGTCTAAATCTGCAGGGTTTGTGTTAAACATATGTGAATGAAACAAAACACAACTCCAGGTCTGTTTGCGATGAGGAAACGACATTATAACAGATCAGAAAATAGCGTAATATGGGCCCTTTAAACTGTTTTAACACAACAGAGGTAAAAAAAATAAACTTTGTGCCTAATTATATGCCCAAAATGGTTGCCATGGTGAACGTATTTTATCCCATTGTTCAGTTTTATCCCTCATCTGTCTGAGGAATTGCGAAACAAAGATTTAGCTTGAATATTTTAGTTTGTACAATGATAAAACTAAAAATAAATCTACATTTTAATCCAGCAAACACTACATCAGTGACTAGTCAGCAGTTTCCCGGACAACAAACTGATCTATGGCGCCATATTAGGATGTTTGCTGCCATCTATTGGTCAAAGGTTGTATTGCAAGTAAATGACGTTTCACTAGATACTATTCAAAATAAAATGCAATACGGAAGAAATGATAATCTTTACGGCCCACATTTAAATTTTTAAGCATTTTTATACATGTTTTCTTTTCATTTTGTCGGTATAACTGTGTTTATCTAAATTTGACCACAGATAAAAAATATATTTAACCCCGAAAAACTGTATTGCTATATTTTAAACTGCTCAAGAGTGTAGTTCCAGTCTCTTCTTTTTTTCTTTTTTCTTTGGGTTGTTCCAGTCTAATTACATATTGCTGGGTTTCAGATGACATCACAACATTCTATAGGCCAATCATATTTAATACAGATGGGGACCGATTTCTGTTGTGATTTAGCAAGTTAAAGATTCTAGTCACTAATAGAAATGATCAGGGTCAATATTTGTGACTTCACCTCTCAAATATTTCAAAGGAAAGTACATCGTAAGCAACAGGGAAATATAGCTCTTGCGCCTCCATCTGGGAGTATGACATCATCACAGTCTAAAGTCTGAAAACCACCAATTGTTAACTTATAACTTTTTTTCTTTTTCAGCTCGTTCAAACATCTGATTGGAGGACTGGAAGATGTCTCCAATAAAGGCTATGAAGACGCAGAACTGAAGGCTAAGTATGTTATTAACGATGGTGGAAGGTAATGAAGTAAAAGTAGTTAAAGTTCAGTGGTGGAAGAAGTACTCAATTTTGTTACAGTAAAAGTACAGATACCAGAGCAAAAAAATACTCAAGTAAACGTAAAAGTATCACATGAAACATCTGTTTAGGTAAAAGTATTAAAGTACCTGTTTAAAAATGTACTTAGAGAGTAAAAAGTAAAAGTATTTCATGCAAATTTTGAGATTTTATAAAGTTTCAGATATAGTGATTTTGAATTGTATTCAACAGAAACAATCAAATTGATATTTTTTTTCCTAGCTGTTTTTTTTTTGTTTGCTCAAATTTTGAAGGTCTCAAACGATAATAAAAAAAATACTTTTACTTCTCAGTTCTGTTCAAAAATGTAGTGGAGTAGAAAGTACAGATACCTGCTCTCAAATGCAGTGAAGTAGAAGTGAAAAGTATCCACTTAAGTACAGTACTTTACTACTTTTTCCTTTGTTACGTTCCACCACTGGTAAAGTACTGTACTTAATATACATTTTAGGTATCTGTACTTTATAGTAAAAGCCAAAAGTAAAATCTGACAAAACGTTGTAGGAGTGAAGACGTTTGGCTTCTTCAGTTCTGGTCAGATCACTGCTGGACACTGCCTTATATCTGTCTGAAGGGAGGAGCTCACGACACTGAAACTGTAAACACCTGTTGTTTACAGTTTCTGTTTGTGGTCTAGGTCTGTTGAGCTACATTAAGTGAGCGCTGCACCTGAGTCATACTTAGCATATTCGTTTTTTCCTAACAAAAATTGCTTTAGCTGTTTCCAGTTTCAGTGTCGTTAGCTCCTCCCTTCAGACAGATATAAGGCAGTGTCCAGCAGTGATCTGACCAGAACTGAAGAAGCCAAACGTCTTCACTCCTACAACGTTTTGTCCAGTTGACAGATTTAACTTTTAGCTTTTACTATGGCTCAGACCTGGACGAATGAGGGATTAGACAGACATCTGTACTTTACTTAAGTCAGTTTTAAAATGGAAACTTTTGTCTTTTCCTCCACTACATTTGAGAGCAGTATCTGTACTTTCTACTCCACTACATTTTTGAACAGGACTGAAAAGTACAAGTGTTTTTTGTTACAGTTTGAAACCTGCTGAAAAAGAGAGTTTATTTCTTTCTTTTATATTTGTTTATATAAGGAAACCCACTGAGAGCCTGGGCGCCCTGTTTAAAACACAATACAAACAGAAAAAGAAACAAAACAAACACGTACATAAGTCCATATAAAACATTAAAAACAGGTGCAGGTCTGTGTAAAAGTTCGTTACCGGATTATACATTTTTATCTTCTTATTTATTATATTTTTATCTACTTCATAATTTGAGCAAACAAAAATGTACAAAAAATAAAACCAGTCAGAAAAATCCAGCACAAATTTATATCAAAATCACTACATTTGAAGCTTTATAATCGATCTCAGAATCTGCGTGAAATACTTTTACTTTTTACTCTTTAAGTACATTTTCAAACAGGTACTTTAATACTTTTACTTCAGTAGATTTTTTCATGTGATACTTTTACTTTTACTTGAGTACATTGTTTGCTCCGGTATCTGTACTTTTACTTAAGTGACAAAATGCAGTACTTCTTCCAGCCCTGGTTAATAATTATCTCAACAATATTTCGATTAAGAAAACTATCCATCCACATAAGCTTTAACTCCCAGCATGCATCACTTGTTGCTGGTTCTCTGCTGTTGCCTGGTTAATCTTTGATAGACACTGACCTCTGCAGACCAGATGCAGAACTGCAGATTTTCTTAAAAAAAAACCATCCAGGTGTTTTAGAGATGCGCGATTTAGGAAAAATGTCTACTTGCGTTTTTTTCAAGCGTTTGCGATTACGATTAGATTTATTTCGTTTTATTTTATTTTTTATTTATTAGTTTTAATGAAAGGATGAGGCTCAACGTTCACATTTTAAACACGTCGAGAAGAATTGAGGAAAAAAATGAAATTTTAACGGACAAACTCATACAAAAATCACATTTCAGAACGTGTTTGTACAGATCTAAACTATAGGGTTAGCAGTTTGCCGAATAATCACTGATGGGAAGGATACTTTGAAAATGTGTTTCGTTACAGAAAACGAAATACCTGCATTAAAATGTATTTCGAAACATATGCTGATACTTGAGTACTTTAAATACTTTTACATCGAGTTGCATTTATTTCTCTCTCCGCTGGCCTGGGAACGCTTTGGGGTCCCACCGAGGAGCTGGAGGAAGTGTCTGGGGTGGGGGAAGTCTGGGAGTCCCTGCTTAGACTGCTGCCCCCGCGACCCGGCCCCGGATAAACGGAAGAAAATGGAGAGATGGATGGATGCATTTAAATTATAATGTAAAAAAACGCAACATAGGATTAAAAACAGCTTTATGTTTGTTTCACCGCTTGTTCTGTGAGAAGGAAAAATCTCACCACAAGAGCTGTGTTTTAGATTTTTCTCATTAATACGTTGCAGTTTGAACCCAAAATTGTGTGATCAAGTACCACAATGTATTCCTTTGATTTTAGGAAAGCACCTTTATTCTGAATACTAACAAATAAAAGAGTAACTGTACCGGATTAGTTACTCAAAATGTGTATTCGGAACATAGACTGTGTATATAAATGGACATATCTAACCTGCGAACCGCCGCGTTCCAAATAGGAAGTGATAATGGGCGCTTCCGGCTCCATCCACTGGCTCAAATTCACTTTACAAATTCACAAAAAACTGTCCCCTCTCTCTGTAACTGCTGCTGTCAGACTCGCCATTTTGGTCTTAAATGTTCGTATTAACCCTCTACATGATCCTGGGGTTTTTATTTCACTATTTTGTCTGTAACTCAAGATATGGACATTATTAACCGACAAATCAGGCGCCTTCTTTCCCCGAGGTCGCTCCCGCTAGCGTTAGCAACAGGTTTGATTGACAGCGTTGCTAAGCTCCCGCCACCTGCTAAACCAGCGGTGCAGGCGGGAAGGGGCGTTAACTTCAACAGCCTCACTCCGTATTGGCTCTTTGGTTGCTATGATACTCGCGGTCGGAATTCCAAATATGGAACTCGGCTCCAAATTGGCCGCTGTAACTGCTCCAGCCTCGATGAGCTTCATTTGACTGGAGCCGAACGCTGTGGGTGACGTCACACTCACTCAGTCCACTTCTTTACACAGTCGATGGTTCAGATTACGTATTCTTGGTTACATGTATTCAGTTACTTCCCAGCACATTTTTTCTTTTTTTTTGGCCCAGTTTGGTTTATAAACTGATCCTGATTCTTCCCTGAATAATTGATTTAACTAAAAATCAGCAGTGATGAAGGAAGTACTCAATTTTGTTACTTAAGTAAAAGTACAGACACATGGGCAAAAAATTACTCAGGTAAAAGTATCACATAAAAGTAAAAGTATTTCTCAGTGTTACATGTAGTGGTATTAAAAAGAATTGTGTTGATTTTCGGTCAAAGTAGCATTTCAGTTACTAGTTACTACTATTTACTAGTTACTATTTGTTCATTTTTCTAGTGAATTTCATGTACATGTTTTTGTTTGCTCAAAACCGGGACTTGAACTCAAAAACTTTAGTCAGGATGTTACTACAAATGAGATAAAATTAACCAACCAGTAGTTTTCACTTTTTTGTCCAGTTAAAAAAAAAAAAGTGGAGTAGAAAGTACAAATACCTGCTCTCAAATGTAGTGAAGTAAAAGTAAAAAGTATCCACTCTAAAACTTACTTAAATAAAATACAGATGCACACAAATTTTACTGAATTTTTTTCAATTTTGTGTTTTTTGGTCAGTTTGGTCTCTTAGCAACA
Source organism: Periophthalmodon schlosseri (assembly GCA_000787095.1). Lineage (NCBI taxonomy): Eukaryota > Metazoa > Chordata > Actinopteri > Gobiiformes > Gobiidae > Periophthalmodon > Periophthalmodon schlosseri. Next base: position 4,095 of record JACM01007920.1, on the reverse strand, counting down.
AGCTTTCATATGTAAACAACAAAACTGTCCACATCTCAATGAAAGATGTTCTAATATTTAATTTAATCAACCTGCCTCCATAGAGTTATATGGGGCATTGTAACTTCAGAGGCTGTTTTCTCAAAATGCGTTTTTCCCCCATATTGACATAAGGATCAGCCCTTAAAGCAGCACCTACACACACCAAACTTTACAGTCTCGTACTTAACACGATTTTGACAAAACGTACAGATGGATTTTTTGATATCTAATTCCAAGTCTGATTTATTCAAGTTTTAACTCCCAAAAATGAGGCGAAATTAGAATTTTTACTTTCATTTTCAGTCAGATCTAGTTTACTCAAATACTTAGTAAAATCCAAAATCCTCTCTCTTTTTTAGTGTCTGATATGTCAACAAAAAGAAGCAAGAAATTTAAACCTGGCTCTTTTCATGTTTCTGTTTTGAATGTCCCAAAAATAGTTGATTTTGTCTGATTTCCACATGAAATCCCTTATGTTTATACAAAAACATTACCTGATGAAAAACTTGTAATACATTTTTTTCTTAGATTTATGTGAGTGAACTACAGCAGACGTTTCAAAACGATATCTCTATTTTTAAGATTTTTTCCTATTCACCTGCAGCGCCTCACCTTAACAGTACTTTTACTTTTATACTGACAATAAGTGGATTTATTTTTACACGGCCAGGAGATAGATCCCTTTAATGAGTGGGTGGACAAAAAAGATATAAAATAATAATTCTGTCGGTATTTCCAGCACATAAAGTCTACTGACATTTAACAGCGTCGCTTTAGTGCCGGCCCCCATCATGGCGGCTGGTGTTTACTGCAGAATCGGACTCCTCCTTACGTAAGATCAGTTTGTAATACGAGCGCGAAGGACGGCACCCCTCCGCTCTCCGGTCATGAGACTTTTAAAGGGGAAACTATTATTACATTTCCATCTGTCAAAACAAACAAGTATATTGACACCCAAGGTCGAAACCGTTGGCTGTTTATACGAACGGACGTAGCTAACGTGTTAGCCGCCGACTCTGGCTCCAAAACCGTAGTGATGTGACGTTCGCGAGCGAGTCGGGTCTTTTGAACGGTTCCTTAACGTGAACGGTTGGAAGCGGATCTTAGTTTTTAAATGAACCGAATCTTTTTCTCATTTTTACACAGGTTAACGCTGAACCAACACAAGAATCAGTACAGAACATAGACTGTATATACTTTATACAGAAGCAGAGCAGGCGACACGAGTGAGAGCTGTTAAATTATTATTATTATTATTATTATTATTATTATTATTTTAGTGCAACGTTTTATCTAAATTATGCATAATTTCAGAGGGTAAACACTCTCTGTGATTGTTTGTACATAAAATGAGTTCTCACATTGGCTTCTGTCATATAAATAAACAGTGATAGAACCAGTCTTTTGAACGGCTCTTTGAAAGGAACGGATCCAAAAGATTCAGATCCTATAGAGACCCAAAAGTCCCATCACTACAATTCACTTTCTATTGTAAAACCGTCGCCCCTCTCTCTGTAACTGCTGCTGTCAGACTCGTCATTTTGGTCTTAAAATGTTCGTATTAACCCGCTCTATGTCTGTAACTCAAGATATGCACATTTTTAACAGACAAATCAGACGTCACGCTCACTTAGTCCACTGCTTTACACAGTCTATGGCTCATATTAATAGACGCTGACTGTGCTAAAGCGGCTGCTCGTGTCCGTTTGAAATACACTGATGTTATACAGACAAATATACCCGAGTTATTCACGTGTGTATTTGAGGCATTGCCTTGAAATGAAATGGAGATCACCAGAATTTGAAACAGTAGCTTGTGTCAGCACGAAACGGCTCTGAATCGCCCCGGGAACAGCATCGTTATCGCAAATAGATTAGCTGCACGGAAGCTAAAACAGGCGCTAACTACCGCAACCGCAACCGCAACCGCAACCTTTAACGAGGGTGGATTTCTGAGTGCACAAATAAACTTTTTTTTAAATATTTTTGTGTCTTGACCTGCCGTAGCCCATTACTTGGTACTTGGACAGCTCCTCAGTTTGTGGGTTTACCTAATTTTGAGTTCATTTTATCCGCGTTTTTGTCGCGTTTTGGGTGATTTCTTGTGTGGAACTACAGCGGAAATGGTGTAGTCCTCTTTTAGACGTGGTTTAGCCTCGGGATGCACCGATCCAGCTTTTTCTGTTCCGTTAACGATGCCAATACTTTGGTTTTAAGTGTCTGCCAATACCCGTATGGTAAAAAAAGTATCTGAATGTGTTTTACAACTGTTATTTATAATTTAAAGTATAATTTAAAGGTTTTTAGGTCAGTATATCGCCTTATCACACCTGTTTATACACCAAAATGGGATATGAACTCAACCAGTGTCGTATTGGTGCATCCCTAGGCCTAAAATAGACCTGGAATAGTCCTGTTATAGACCTGGTTTAGATCTGGTTGTACTCGGAAAGCCAAATCTTTTCTGCGGCGGGACTTGCTAACCACGTGTTTGGCTCGGGGCTTCGGTTGTGCGTCACAGATATGAAAATTGTCCACTTTAATGTCTCGAACAAGCACCCAAAACATGTACAACGGGTAAAACTGCTCCAGCTAAAGTCCTGACCAAACCGAGAAGAATGGGTCAAATGCAGAGGACGGATTTTAAACTGTGACAAATATTTAAAAATGTTACTATCTCACTTAAAGGGCCCATAATACGCTATTTTTTGATCTATGTTATAATGTTTCCTCATCAAAAACAGACCTGGAGTTGTGTTTTGTTTCATTCACACATGTTTAACGCACAAATCCCACATATTTAGGCTTCTCTCAAACAGAAAACACTCTGTTCCACCTTGTGACGTCACATGGTAATACAGGAAGTGCTCCGCTGTCTTTTTAAACTCCACACACCTTCACTAGAATCATTTGGATTCATTTCGGCCCCAGAATTGCCGATCTCTACTGAACAAAAGATAAAAAGTAGCTGTTAACTTGAAAACTCCCGCTTCATGACATCACAAGGTGGAACGGAGCATTTTGAGCTTTGGAGACGTAGACAGACTGATAATAAAAGGTTGCTCAGACATGTGTGAATGAAACAAAACACAACTCCGGGTGTGTTTTTGAGGAGATAACGATATTCTAACACATCTTAAACCTCACAAGAGTCAATTTTGCGGAATATAAGACCTTTAAATAACATTAGTCTTATACAAGTAAAGGGTATGATGTGTGAACTATGTGAGAAGTACAATTTCTTCAAAAAGTTACTCAAGTAAATTATGTAACACATTACTAACCATTAAGTTAAGTGACCACAAACCTCAAAATTCCCTTTGTAATGTTAGAGTTAGAGTTTTAAAATGGTTGTAGGTATTCAACATATTCTTTCTGAGTGTTCATACCTGTGCAGGTTTTCACAAGGGAAATTATGTGAAACTAATGTGACAAAGACAAAAATACAGATACATATATATAAATGTTAAAGATTGAAAAGGTTACCTGGAGCATGTCACCAAAAATCACATTAATAATAACTAATTATTGGGTTGTTATATTGACTGATTTTACTCACCATGTAAATGAACCCACCAGCTTTGCTTTGTTTTGTAAGTATTTTTTCGTGTGAATTTCCTGTATTACACACACAGACGTATCAGGAGACAGGTCCAGTGCTTGTTTACCATAAGAGGTGTTTCGACTGGACTCTGGCTCTGGAGTTTTGGTTACAGCGGTCACTGTGTAAACGTGCACATACATCACCCACGACACAAAGCTATATTTAATCTGACCCAGTGGTAAGGCGCGTGTCACCGGAACGTCATGCGGTCTGCCCCCCCCCGTACGGTCTAACGCAGCACCGGGCCGTACACAAGGGGAGGGGCGAAGCAACTGTCAAATACATAGGCAGCTTTAAAGGGCACACGTTACTCTATTGTCTGATCCATGTTCTAATGCCGTTTCCTCGTCGCAAACAGACCTGGAGTTGTGTTTTGCTTCATTCGCACACGTTTAACGCACAAACCACCTTCTTCTCTCTAACGGAAAACACTCAGTAAGGCATTAACCCCGTAGCGTCGGACGCTGTCG
>KN474102.1:43831-66679 GCA_000787095.1 Periophthalmodon schlosseri | reverse complement strand
CCACTGGCTTAATTCTTGTGGTAATAATCAATGTTTTGTTATGTGAGATTGTTTTTAGCACTTCTTAGCCATCGTAATGTCAACTCATTCACTAAGTGTCTGTTTTTACAGGACTATATCTGTTTGTCAATGCCTGATCTAGTCAGTTAGTACTTGGATTGGAGATAGCTGGGAATACCATCTACCATAGTGTGGCAGCAGTGGCTCTAGTGAAAACTGTTGTTGTGTCCTTAGGCAAGACACTTCACCTTCACCTCCCCTGCCTAGTATGAAAGTGGTGTGTGAGTGATTGGTTGTGGTGGGGGGGGCCTTATTTCAGTCAGTCGACCCCAGTGCAGCTGTGGCTACAGTGGTAGCTTACCCCCACAGAGTGTGGAGTGAATGAATAATGCACTGTAAAAAAATACAATGCATCATTATTATGTTTAAAACACATAGCCCAATAGAATAGTTACATTGCTTTCTAAAAGGTCCCATGAACAAGATAAAGAGATAATCACAGTAATTTCACCTGTTAGTTGTGTTTTACTGAATGGTCCTTTAATTTGTACTTTTTACCCCTCCACATCTCTCCCCTTGTTGCATATGTGAAAATCCATATGGAAAAGCACACTGTTCAACCTTGAGTGTCCTCTGTGCAGCTGACTGAGAGGGTGTGACAGAGAGGAAGAGACACGGGCGGGGGGGCGGATGATGCAAAGTCATCAATTATTTATGGGTGAAATCTAATAAGAGGTGGGAGTTTAGATGGGGAGCCGCTGTATTGATAGAAAGACAGAGTCCCCATTTGCAGCACACTCTACAAAATCATTATCTCTTGTACCCGAATAAAAAAGAAGATCTAACACTAAATATGCCACTCCGGCTTAGTATTTGCATCTATTTAGGATAATGTTCTCGAATGGTATTTTAATTAGATTGTATACGACAGATGACGTAGATACTGTTCTTATAAATTGAACTTGTCCCCATGTATGTGTGCATGCATAGTAATCCATGTGTTGGGGGTATGCATAAATTTGCATGCAATCATGAAGTAGATGGAATTGCTCATTAATCAGAATGTTGGCTATATCATTGTATTTTTGCGATTTCAGCCATTACCGCTCCTGTATGCTCACTGGCCACATTATTAAGTAGAAATTCCAATTACCGGTATTTCCCTTAATGAACAAAGAAACTAGCCAATGTTTTTAGTCATTCTAAAACTTCTGTTCCATGTAAATGTATGAAATGTTGTGAAAAAGTAGTCTCAGTATCAAATGCACTGAACAGTTACTTTTTATGTGTCTGTAGTTTTCCAGAAGAAAGTTGGTTTGGATGAACATTAGATTGTGTTGTATGACATTTTATAATTGGAGTTATTAGAATATGTAAAACAGAGCTTATGTCTGTAGCAGCAATTAGCATGTGGAAAAGGTCGGGGTTGAATCATGAAGCGTGGCGGTTAGCTGTCATTCTGACGACAGGGAGAGGACAGAACTTATTGATGATAATACTGTGTTGAGTAACCACAGACTATCAGCTAGTAACTTGCTCTTTATTAATGAATCTTCACCAGATGTGTCTTTTTGTGATGGTGGTTATCTTTGAATATATATGGTTTGAAATTACAAGATAATTGTTGATTAGGATTTCCGGTTCTTAGTATGGAGGTTTGGTGACATTCTTGCAGTTGAATATAGTCTCTCACTGTCTATTTCTGCAGCAGAAGACTGATTTTTCTATGTGGAGAAGATAAGCTTTGAGTGGTGACTCTCGTAAAAATGAATTGTTCTACTTAGCATTGTCAAGGGTGTATCCAATTTAGGGCGTATTGCTAAAAATGATGTTAAACCTTAAATGTGCTAAAATGTGCCAGTAAATGTCTTGATTGAGGTTTAGATATTAAACCTCAACCAAGACATTTACAGACACTTATAAAACACATAACCCAATAGCATAGTTACATTGTTTTCTAAAAGGTCCCATGAACAAGATGAAGAGATAATTTCAGCTGTTAGTTGTGTTTTACTGAATGGTCCTTTTATACATCCTTATATACATATAAATAAAAACGGAAGTGAATGGTCTATAAAGTTAAATATAAAAGTATAAAAAATGTCTTTTCTTTATATTATCAGTAACCTTTTATAGATTGGCCAACTGACTACAACTGACTTTCTATAATGCTCTCATGCGTGTTTTGGCATTCAACAATATATATAATGATTCTCTACAGGTAAAATCAACCTCACAGTGGAGCCTGTGGGACACAGTTTGGACTAAATGTCAGCCTCTGTGTTTGTTGTGAACTGTTGTGCTGTCCATATTTGCATACTTATTTGATTAGTGGGTGAAGTGAGCGGCGCTTCAGTTCCTCATTAGGAGAGTTTTGGTGTCTGCTCATGTGTGGATGCACTGACAGCTCGAGTGCTGCTCATACTGTACAAGGCTTGAGCAAATGAATCCTCTTTCTCTCAAGCACCAATAAATTGTCTTGTAATTGGCCCTTCAAAGACAATTTTCTATGTTCAATTGGGTTGTCTCTGCAGCTTGCCTGATCAGATTGCAACAGGGTTTTGACTAGATCTTATTTGTTTATTTATTTCAAATGCATTTCACCCTGTAATTGTGTCTTCTATGAACTCTTCACGGTCAGAGCCACACAGAGATTTAGTCTTCAGACAGGAGGAGTCAGAAACTGACAGCAGACCTTATTAAAGGTCACAATATCACAACAAATGTTTCAGAATATGTCACAGTTTCAAACAGGGTGTATTAGTTGATTATATGGAAAGTAATTGCTTCGCATAGTGTAGCATATAGTCATGCAGCACATATGGTCCAGCTTTGTGTCAGACTCAGCATTGTGATGTCAATTCCCGGTAGACCTGTTAAGATAACACATTTTGAAGTATGATATATTGCTGCAGAGAAATACTGCGATAAACAATAATACTGAAACTACTTTATGCCACTAATTTAAGATTTAAATAATGCAATCCCTCAACAGGTCAAATCTTATAGTATTACAACAAATATACCCCAAATCTCCCCACTTTTGCAAAGAAAAAGTACTAAATATTGAGTCCAAAAATATATTGTTAAAAAATATAAGTCGTGTAATTCCCGGCTCTGACAGTTTGCTGAATGTCTCTCCTCTCTCTTTAATTCCATTTTGTTTACATCTGCCCTGACTTACATCTGTCCTTTGTGACTCAATGAATGAGACCATTTAAAATGTTCAGTCACATTGATTAGTATCAGGACAGGAGACAGAGTCCAATGAAGAACCAGGACGACCAAGTGGATTATCTTTGGTTTGGATGTGAAAATGTCACATACACAGTTAAGTACAAAAGCTGTGGTCCGGGTGCGCACTTGAAAGCCTATGGGGATGTGCTGATCTGTGCACTGACAGTCTCTAAATACAGGCACAACAGCAGCCTCCTGTCCTCTGTGACATGGCCTTTCTCTGTATCTCTGCACATGGCTCAGCTCCACAAATGTTAAAGCCACAGAGTCAGGGGAGATCAGACAAATGTTGGAACACATCAGGGACATTTACTGAAAAGGACCATTCAAGGAAAGAGAGCTTATATCCAAAAAGTTAAACAAAACCAAACCAGAAAAGCATTTTGGTCCAAAATGGCTACAAATTATGCGGTTGTACACCCAAGATCATTTGGGGCAAATCATTTTATAGATTTGGTCGAATTTGAATTTGAATTGTATTCCATACTTCACTTTCTGCACTAGAAAGCTGGTCGCACACATTTTGTTTCCAGTCAAGTACAAATTGTCAATTTTGCTGCTACAATGACGGAAATCCTTGTCATTTCATGTGGCATCCTCTGTAAATGGGTGTTGTTTTAGATCTTTCCAACAAAACTAATCATTTGTCTCTTTTTTCCACTAACCTGTTTGTGATCTAACCACATATTCCAAAGCAGATTTACAAATCCACAAATGTTATACATAGAAAAATTGCTTGTATATTTGAGACTTACATCACCATTACTTACCACTGCTTATTGTTTTGCAAATAGACTAACAAACTGGCAAACAACACAGATTCAGGGATAGTTGACTTATGTGCTTTTGTTATTGGTTTGTATGTACATTTTCATCTTCGGTTAGCAATTTTCTAGTTCACCGTATCAGCAGAGAGAACCTCACCTAAATTAATATGTAGCCTATCTCGAAAAAATAGAGAATGACTTAAACTTTTGCACATTTAGTCATTTGAAGAGAATGGCTGACAGTGCATTGTGCCAAGTGACTGGATAAGATGGTCGTTCTAAAATGGCGGATCAGCAGAGGGAGCACATCTCCAACATGTTTGATCACGTATGAAGCCGCACATTGAACGCCGCACACTCCCAGAGAGACCTGCTCTGATTGGCTGAGCTGACCGCTTGCTGTGAGGTGAAAATGAAGTGTTACAGTCTTTTCTCACCTAGGTTGTGATGCCATGTAGAGACAGATACGGGTTAGTGCTCCCATTTTTGCTCAGGCCTAAGGTTACTGCCCAACACATCTGGAGCTTACAGGGAGAAAAGTGACTAAAAACGGTTTTATGTTGAGCTAGAGGTAGACAAGAAGCAAAAGTCTGAAAAGTCGGCAGCGAGGATTATAAATACATAACCTTTGTCCGTGCCTCTGTCCCCTTTGTAACCTTTCTTTGTGAACTACAACACAAAAGCCTTTCAAAGCACAGCACTAAGGTCTGATTCTTCCTGACAAGAACTGAATGCACAGCCTACAGATCAAGATACAGCTCTTTACCAAAATGTTCCTTTTCTTAGGTGATGTAAGTTATATTAATAAATACACAAAATAATAACAGAAATCATTATAATAACTAGCTTAGCCTGTCTGCATTTAAATCAAGCCTAATATATAATTGTAACTTTATAAATCGTGTTCTGTACTCAGTAACTTTGGGAGAATTTAAATACTAGGGCACCAGTGACTCGACCCAAAAATCAGCGGTTCCATCCCAGCTCCAATCTGTGCATACTATTGTTGTGTCCTTGAGCAAGATACTTCACCTTTCTTGCCTTTATATTTATGTGATGTGTATGAGTGAGTGAGTGAGTGAGTGATGGTGGTTGGAGGGGCAATTGGAGCAGTCAGGTGAGGCAGAAGTAGAAGGCTATTAAAGGGGTGATTCGATGAAAAGCGACTTTGAGCATCTAGAAATGTGCTTTAAATCTAGTGCTTTTTTGGTAGAGTAAGGCCTTTCACTATCATTATAATGATAAAATAAATACATAAGTAATAAATAAAAACAATAAAAGGTCATTTAAAACAATTTTAGAAAGGTACACCATATGTAACATTTCTGGTGGAGGGTCCAACATCTGCTTATCTCAGTGAAAAAATTGTATTGCCTGGAATGTTCCACAGTACAGCATTGTCCCCATGGAGACAAGCAGATGACCACCTGGCAAAGTTCGAGGTCAGATCTTTGAAGAGGCATGCGTGCACGCCATATTGCAAGGCTGGTTTTCCGTGGGGAGATAGCAGAGACAACGGACACTTCAAACACTTCGAAAATGTAACCATCACACGGACTTACAAAGACATTTAATTAGGTAAAAAATGTGCTGTCTAAATATGCATAAAGAATATATGCATAAAGCTTTATTAGAACACTTTAGTCCAAAAAGGGTACAGAAAAAATGTGACACAAGGTTAAACAAGGTTTTAGATAAGTTTGTGCTAAATTCAAATGCTATAATTTGGGGAAAATGACCAAAATCTTCCCTACATATTGGCCCAAAAATATTGACAGATCTTATCAGCCATCTGTTTCTCTGGATTCTAAACAATTAGTATCCGCATTGGTCATGAAAAAAAAACATATCGGTCAGTCTCTATCTTTAGGCAGCAACAAGCCTGGAGACTTATCTGGAAGACAGAAAATGAGAGTAAAAATAAGACAAAACTGTAGCTTATTAAAGCAGCTTGTCTCTGTGTCTGTTCAAGCTAGAGAGACCTGAGCCATGTGGTGATCAGGTACTGTTTTTGACACACCATGAATGAACAGCTGAATGGTTCCTTACTTGACTCCTCACAGTCCGCCGCACACCGTCTGTTCTATCACTGACCAATCTGGAATCCACTGAGATATGTTCAAGCATCATTCTGTCACTCTGTCACTCACTCCAACTCACAAGAGCAACCAGCTTTACACAGAAGTCCTTCAAATCTGTCTACTCATCTTTTTAGTAGTACACTTTTAAAGTTTGTTTCATGCATATTAATCTGAGACATGGATAGGAACTATATTTAGTCAGGTACACTACTTTTTACTTTTTTAAGGAAAGTATATTTTTGATGGTTTCATCACACTGTTTTACTTGTACTTGATTAGAATTATTTTGAAGTGACTGTACTCTAACTTGACTATAATTATATTTGAGCAACACTTAACTTTATGTTGCTTTATGTTAAGAATGTAAGAAAATTAAGTGTTGTTTTTATATGTATTTATTTTGCCATCTGAAGTTGCACATTATTTCATGTTTTGTTTGTCTGATCACTTCAAATAATATAAATCAAATGTGGTGCCCAAGCCGTCTAAGTAGCACTTGAGTGCTGTGTAAGTAATCTATTTGTTCTATATCACTTGAATATATTAATTTGAGTGCAATTCTGTTGAAAGTCTGGTTAATTTGACTCTTAAGCTGTTGATCATTTAACATGCCGGCAGACAGCAAAACGCAGGTAATCCACGATGCAAACCCCAGTCAGGTATAAGAGGATTACAGCCAGTGCGAGCGTGCACACACAAATGCACGATTTTATCATCTCTGCTAAAGCTGCTATTATTTGAATGAAATAGGCCGAGCTTTGATTTGTATTTGTTTTTGTATGCAACCACTGGTCTGTATCACGTCAGACTAAGAAATGAGGCCCCACCTGTCAATATTGTTGTCGCTGGTCTTTGTTACAGTACCTTAGCCTCCAGAAGGCATCAGCAGCTGCAGTGTGTAATGGTGAATAATGGTGAATAATGGTGAATGCCCTCATCTCAGTCTGTTGGGCTCTTTTATATCACTTAGTGTTCATTGTTGTGTGACAAAAACATGTTGGAAGACAAATCTCCCCAAGTGTGACTGAGGGGAGAGCGCAAGCCGCATTGCAATTTTGGTACAATGTTGTGAGAGCAAAAACAAACCTTTCATTTCTGACACTGCATGCACATAATCTGAAGATATGATAGCTCATATCGGGAAAGGCGTAATAATAGCATCTGCTACCCTTTTAAAAACACCTTTTAAAACACCTTTGAGTGTAATCTAGAACCAACTTGCTCCTATCATGGCCCCATAAAGATGGAAACAACACTATGTAAAGTTATAAAAATGTACTTCAGTAATTGTATGTACACCACCAATTATGCACAGTGTTCAATAGGGCTGGGGTCATTTAGTCGTTTAGTTTAATTGTTTGATGGTGTCTTAGTCAACCAAAATTTCTATTAGTTGATATTATCTTTAGATTTAAGGATATAAAATGTACACTAGATATAAGATTTATATTAGATATAAGGATTTATATGGAACAACAGCAGAAAGGAGAAGTTAGTGAGTGAGTTAGCTGAAGATTTTGTATTTTTAACCACGGATCTGACCTGTAATTGGGCCCTTCTTGTTTAAGTTTAATGCCACACTGTGGAACATTCAAGGGAAATCCATAACATTTCAGTCCAGACAAGCAGGTGTCAGACTCACCATCAGAAAAAAGTTACACAGTGCATTTTTTAAAACAAACTACAATTTAAATTCCATCCTCTACACTACATGCCATATCCTATCAAGTTTTGTGTTTTGTGTCAGTAAAGCAGAAACAATGTTCAAATCCAGCTGGAACTAACTTTGGGAATCAAATACTGACTGTTCTCTTTTTTGACAAGATTTTCAAACAATTAGTGTCTATTATGAATCTTCTGTTATCACCATGTCAACAGCGTGTGCAGCAGAGTGATTGTGTTGGGGAGACGGCTGCTGTTGTTGACGCTGGTGGACATTTTGATGTGCTTGTTGCCGGACTTGACGTTTTTATTAGAATCATTTTTCATAACCACACATTCTCTCTTCACTGACAGCTGCCTCTCTTTTAGCCCTGTGATTCTTTTGCCCATGAATGTACCGCCTGTAAACTGCGAAGTGATTGGTCAGCGCATTGATTTATACATGCACACTTTTTACAATAGGCATGGTCACAGCTCTTGCCTCAGGCCTTTGTCCAGCACGGAATAAAGAGGAAGTGACATAAATATGTGCAGTGTGAAGCTAGCAGCTTCAGCCAGGGTCAAAGGTGAAGGTGACAGGTAAAGCTTGGGTTCTCATCCCTGATCAGTTTCCCGATGCCCCCATAGATGGTTCACCTCACCTCTGACCGTTCTGTGTCTCACTCGTTGGTTTCAAGCCCGCCACGCCAATTAGTGTGAGTGTATTGATCCCAGCCAGTTATATCGACTGTCCCCCCTGACCCGACGTTCCTTAGGGCCGACGATCAATAAACATGATCATTGATTAGGGGTTTAATGAGCATGGATTTAGTTGCAGTTCTCAGTTGGAGTAACAAAAAAACAATTATAACATTAAGGACACCTTTTTCTAGTGGCTCTCACGCATGAAGAGGTAGTGTAGTAGTAGTAGTAGTGGAGATGAAAAACTTGAAAATAAATCCTTACGGTTACCACAAACAAACACAATTTTGAGGTAAAGTGAATCTAACATTGAATACAAAAAAAACAAACAAAATAAAGTGAAATTTAACTTCAGTTCAGTAAAGACAAGACAAGTGCTGAAATTCTGTGTGTACTAATTGTAATGAAAACATGTCATTGTGACCCAGGATGGTTAACAGTGGGTACATTTACTTCAGAATCAGATAATAATCAGATAACCCAATAATTAGATCTTATGCATAGAACACCTGGTGACATGTGTCAGTTAATTAATGGATTTTTTAGAATAGCTGTTATATTTGGAAGACAAAGTACAATGAATTTTGAAATAACTCTTTCAGTGTTTTCAAATTTTCTTTTTAAGTTTTCACTGCATTAGTTTGGTGTGAACAGGTGTAGGTGTGAACAATCAGAAAGAAATCAGATGTAACTGTTTGCATTGCATTTCAATAATCTGATAACTCCAGAAATCAGATAATGAGATTTGTGGATTTGATGGTATGCATGTAAACATAGCTTACATGCAAATAAATGTAGCAGCTGTAGGTTATAGTTATACATTCACATGCATAAAACACACTGCATCATCATTGGGAAGACACTTCAAGTAGTTTACTAGCATGTACTAGCGCCACACCTCACCATTTCTCATACAGTAAAATCCTCCTCATCTTCTTCCACTCTTTGCTGTTAAACGTCTCTTGTTTTCCAGACTTCCTAAACATTCATTCCTGACCTCATTGTTCACATAGTCCTCCCTTGTTCTGACCAACAACTGTCACCATGGCTATTATTACAGTACATGAACCTGCAGCCGTGCCTCCCGTCCCCGTGTATGTGTGTGGATAATCGACCAACATGAAATAAGATCTCATTTTCTAAATTTATCGCAGCGCGGGGAGGTAATGAAGGTGCCGTATTTCTGCAGTGACAGCAGAAAGAGCCCGGGACCACACAGGAAGAGGACCGCAGCTCTGTGTAACCCTGACCGGAGCTATGTACATATGATAACCGGATATACGCTCAAATATGTATGCCACTTATTCAATTTCACCTGTTTTAGCTAAATGGACTTTTCATTGATCGTCATATATCAATAGATCATGTGTTTGAATCATGACTGTATTTGCTGCATTGCTTTTCCAAATGTAGCCTAAGTACTTTTTGTGTGTATGAGTTAGATCTGAACAATATATCGAAATCAAATTGAAATCACAGTTTTAGTTGGTGACTTTTTATAGAAATATCTTAACTGTAGTTTAAACCTCTACAGACATGTTCTGAAATTCATGGGATTCTTATATTAGTTTGTCAGTTCATATTTCAGTCTTCTCTCAAACGTTAATGCTCCTGGACTTGTTTACAATGCGCACTCTGAACAGAATCCTTTTTTATTTTAAATATTACAAATCTAATGACAATACTTGTCAGAAAAAGCACATTCAGAATCATGCAGTTCTAATATGAGTGATGTCTTCATAGTGTTTGTTTTGATTGGCTCCCAAGGACACCATGGCAAGCCTCCATGGTGGATCTGAAGAGGAGTGTTGCAAGTCGTCTTGTGTTAGCTGTGCCATGGCTTCTAGCGTCAGTGTGCTGGCAAACTAACCTGTTTATAGGCCCATCAGGGGAACAGTGCTAAACAACATTAAGGTGAAAAATGGTGTGGACTTTAAAAAGTTCCAACTCATGAAATATGTATTGTATTCTGGAGTGGTTCTTTTAAAAACTGTACTCGTTTTGTGTTTTGTCTAACTTAAGGCTTTCATGCTTAAGTATTCAGTGACGTAACATCGTACACTGAACACCCTGATGGTGTGTTGTCCTTGCTTATAGAGCACTTGCTCTTGAATCAGAAGATTTCCAGTTCAAGCCCTAATACAATACTGAATGTTTACATGTGTGGACACCTTGCTGGAAGTCAGTCACACTAGCTACTATGCTACAATTTGCTAATTGTGCCATTTATAGCCAGGTACCTATTAAATGTGTTGTCACTAAACATGAATTAGGGGGCACGGCTGGCCATTCAAAAGATCTAATATTTTGTTTTGAATTGTTATTTTCTATTGCAACAGTTCATCATTCTGAAAACCATGGATTAGATTATTTTTTGGCTTTCTGCAAGGATAAGCAAGTGTCCAGCATATGTGGCAAAATATAGAACTAAGATGCTCTATGATGCTAAAAAGCTTTTCAATTTTAGTTAGCATCACCATATTATATATACAGCAAAGTGTGGAGTGAGAATATATAAATAATATCACTTTGACACAGTGATAGAGGTGAGGAATGAGTGATTGTGAGATTCAAAAGAGGCTGAGGAAACAGGAGAGGAGAATGGTGCCAGAGTTGAGTGGCCCCAGCAGTAGACAGACAGAAGATTTGAGGAGGTGACACATTTCTGAGAGTGTGAGGAAATGTCTGAGGCAGGTGTGAATGCAGTCAGAGTCTGTAGATCACAGGCTCACACAAACCATACACACACCTTAACATAGCCTATATGTTCTGTCACTTCTGCTCGGCTTTGGCGTGGCGACAAAATTTACAACTAGCATATTTTTATTTATATCTTGAATTTTGTCAAGTTTTGTCATCCCAAATCAAATCTACCTACAATTACTTTGCTCTCTTTTTCTTGTTGTCAAAATATCTCAACATATGAATATGCCAAATTTTCAATGTGCTTGTGACAAGGTGTTTAACGTTAGACTATTGGGTTACTATCCTATAATAATGCTTATGTCCCCTCCAACTACAAACAGTCACTTACGCATCACATTTATACACAGGTTAAGGGTGAATTGCCTTGCCCCATGGCACAACAACAAAATATGCACTGCTTCACACTGACCTCAACCATGCAACCATTTGGTTTGTGGGTGAACGCTGTTACCACTAAGCCACAGGTGTTGATTTCACCATGTCTTTAGCTATATTTACACCTGTGCACCTTGACTGTTGGATCATGCTGCAGATATGCAGACATATAGACACCGCCCCCTCTCCCCTCTGTGCTGTCAGAGGAATAGACAGCTGTCCAACTATAACCCAACTGTAATTATTTAGCACCTTTGAACTCAGACTCATAAATAAAACAGGCCCATTATGGCCATTAGACACATTAAAAGTGGATTATCCTCAAAGACGTTCATGTTAGTCTCATTATGGATTTGGGAGCCAGAGTGTGTGGCATCATTAGGAACTGGGTGGGCAGTGAAATATGCAAATGTGTCAGATGAGCCAGTGTGTCAGAGTAAGATGGCACAGAGATAAAATGACTTGGAAAAACAGAGACAGTGAGGTGTCCATCACAAACAACTCCCCTAGGTTCTGAGAGCTTCTAATCATTTCACGTTTCATCATGTATTTAAAGACACTAATGGACTTACGCAAATACTGTAGGTCAAGACACAAATTCATATTCAAAATGACATTGTCCCAATTCAACAAAACTCTAACAAGGCTAAAATTACTGTGGTCTAAAATCTCTGTTATAATGAAATTTTCAAATTAAGAACAGTTAAGGGACAGAGGAAACATTTGCATTTTCTTATAGATACGATCACTTTATTATCATTTTTGTAGATTTAGAAAGCCAGAACTATAATGATTCTAAACCACTGTCGTCAAATTCTGCTCAGAGTTAACCAGAAGGTTGATCAGTTGATCAGAAGGTCAACAGTTCAATCTTTGCATATACTGTTGTGTCCTTAGGCAAGACATTTGACTCACTTGCCTCTAGTGTGTGTGTGTGTGTGTGTGTGTGTGTGTGTGTGTGTGTGTGTGTGTGTACACTGGTGTATTGGTGTGTGAATGAGTCCAATGGAGGTAGAAAAGCTCTAGATGTGAACATTTATTAGTGAGATTGCGATGCAATGCAAATCACTTTTTGAAGTACTATCATTTCCTCCACAACAAAACAAAATATCGTCATATTCGGCATAAAAAACTGCTGACTCCGTAGTTTAGATCAGTATGAACATGTTCTGAAATATATGAGCCTTGTATTAGTTTGTCCAATAATATTTCTTTTTGACATTTCTACTGGAAAAATCTAATCATGCTTGCAATGTTTGTCAAAAAAATTACCATTTGATTTTTTCCCCCCAAACTGTCCAGCCCATACTTGATATCTTGATACCTCCACTGTTGGATAATCATGGTGCTGGAATATTGGCATTTGTCGTTTTCTCCATTTAGCCTGATCTAATGCTGGGTCTGTTATTGCTTAACAGATGGAGGGATTTAGACAGACACTCATCTTTCTCTCATAATATCACACATGCAGCGCACAAACAAGCAGATGCAAGATGTTTTGGTTGGTTATTTGGACGTAACATGCGCCGTTGTGAATATAAAGCATAGGGATATTGGCTTAAGCTTGCTAGCATGCCTCAGGTAAGCATTACGAGCTTATCAGATATTAAAGAGGAGAAATGGCCTCCCCATAGACCAAATATGAGGCGTTCATCAAGTCGTTTCCCTGACAGCATCCGTCCTCCCTCTTTTCTGCTGCATTTGAAGTTCCTCGGGAAAATGTTGGCATAAGGGTTTGGGATAAATCTCAGGAGACAGGAATTTGAATTGCAGTATGTAAAGATGGGGAGATATAGTAAGTAATATGATTTAGATGAAAAGTGCGCAGTGGAACATAATATTTTTCATACTTTTGAGGTAGAAGCAAGATTGCACTTCAGTCTGTAATGTAAAGTTTACTAAATTAGGCCAGGAGTGACATTAAAGATTCAGTAGAAATATGTATGGCTTATGCGGGAGACAGATGGTTGATAGGAGAGGAATGATATCAGCTGCATAGTCAGTCAAAACAAAGTCAGATAGACCTGTGTCAGTAAGAGAGTTCAGGAGAGTTCAGGTCACAGATATCATCTATATAGCACTCATTACAGCTGTTTCTATTGCTCAATTTACCTTGAAGGGGCTTGCCTCTCCACAGATTTGACTTGTAACCAGAGATAGGTAGAGTAGCCAATAATTGTACTCAAATGAGGGTAATGTTACTACTCAAATACAAATGCAGTAATTGTAAAAGTAACTGTCTGGATATAACATCTGATTTTTTAATTTGAAGTTAACGTAATTGGAAGGGAAACATAAAATAATGCACAAAACCGGGCGTTTTCAAAAGATAGAAAACAAAAATTAGAACCACCTCTGCCTGTAACTTGACCTGTGCCACCCCCTGCTTGTCTCCATGGAGATAAATATGTTTAATGCCATATTGTGAAACATTCTAGACAAAGCAATAATAACTCAGACAATCAGGTGGCACACTCTCCACCAGAAATGTTACGCAGTGCACGCTCAGAATTGTAATTGATGGATTCTAAACATTTTAAATCTCAAAACACAGACATAATGGGCAATTGCCATTCACCATGCATGTGGTTGTTTGTGGACTTACAGAACATATTGATTTTACATTAGTAGGTCATTGATCCATGGAAAATTCAACATATAGCATACTAAACTGAACTTCCCTTCCCTTGTCAAACTCAGATGTTGCTAAGGCCATTTTATTTGGATAAAGCTCTGTATAGCATTCTTTTGCAGCTTAAATAGGACACCTCAAGGCTGCTCCCTCTCTTCTGACTGATGTTGCAGTGACTACAGCATGATGAGTGGATGGTTTCAGAGCTTTGCATCATCACCAGCTGCCTGCTCCAGTCGCGCTCGCTGCTGTATGGTCCTGTCTGCTCCTGTCTATCTCTGAGGCAGGTGCACGACGAGTACACGATAGGTTCTTTTATTAAGACAGGAAGACGGAGGAAGAACGTTACCAGTTATTTAGTGGCCTATATATGCGATAAAGTATACAGTGGATATGTGAACTGTTTATAAAGAACATAAAACCATTGTGAGCCCAGAAATTCTTGTAGTTGCAGAGCTGGGTAGGACTCAGTTATATTTACTCAAGTCTATTTACTTGAGTAACTTTTGAATAAAATTGTACTTTTTGAAGTAGTTTTCACGCACCATCCTAAATGAATAACATATGTTTTATAGTGTAACAATACTTGAATAAAGCTTTTGGTCATCCCACTGTGAATAAGTCTACAAGTGACAAAGGCTTTGTGTCAATAACAAATGGTTGAAAATCAATGTTTTTCTTGCACCACTACTTCAGATATGATTTTGTTTTTTTATCTTATGAAAAAAACATAATCCATGCTCAATTTAATGTTTAAAGTTACATTTACTTCACACTGACACCTCTGGGTCTGGTTTGTAACTGAAATTGCAGTGAGTAGTTGAAATGTATGTGGTTGTTTGTTTATTTATTTGTTGTTTTTTTCATTTTTTTCCAACCATGCAGATCTGATAGCTTAGCTTAGCATAGCTAGGGGCCGTGAATACGTATTAACACGTTTAAAATTATTAACAATGAACCAACTATGACTTAGTGAACAAGTCTTCATTGTGGTTCACCTAGCATGACCCAGTACCACAGTTGCTATGCTATAAATCCAATAAGACCACCTACTTCTCATTGGTAATCTGTCAGATTCATATATAAGCTGGTGAGAATTGTCTGCCTGTCCTGTCCAGCCGGGCCCCTGCTCATGTCATCATTGGGTAATAAGGCAGGAGTTATTTCCACGGCTGTTGCTGAAGCTGCAGAGCCTGTTGGTCATGTCAGGGAATCCTACTGTCTTTAACTAAACAAAAGAAAGTGTCAGGACTGGTGATGGATACTTCGTCTTGTTGTCAGTGTCAGAACACAGTCAGGCAGGGTGCAGCCAAAGCCCAGCTCCATAGACTCCATAGATCATAGACATAGTGCAGCTCTGTCATGTGTGTTGTTAGGACTGTTTTATGAGAGGCTTTCGTCTGGCTGCAGCAAGGGCTCACCTTACTATCACCTTTTTAGCCTGACAACACATGGACTCACAACAGGACTGTAACCCATCAACTTCAGAGGCAGAGACGGTGACTTGTTATTTATTCTGAATTACAGCGCATGAGAGGAGTGTAAAAGCTTAGAGATATGAACCATTTTTAGCAGAGTATGAGTATGTGTAAATAAATATATTTCCAACACTTTTTTCTGATGGGTGTTACATATGAATCACTGAAGGTGCAGCAACATCAGTTGGTAGCAGTTGTTAGTTGTGGAATAGCATTACAGTTGTATTAAATAATATAAGTAAAAAAGTGTTAGCATTTAGTAAATGCATAGATTGCGGTCCTAGTAATAGTCCTTGTAAGTTTTTGTAACTGCACTGACTAATAATATTTGTCCCGAAATCGATATGTCATGTTTGTAGATAGCAAAATGGCCAGTAATAATTTGTTTGTTTGTTTGTTTTTTTTCCCCTAAATTTGGTCCAGATTAAGTTAAAAGTAAAACTTGAGGCTATCTTGATGGAGTATATTTACAGACAAAACTTTTTTTCATGGAAAAAACACACATTCCCAGTGTCATTTTGATCTAATTCTTGTTCTGAGTGATGAATCCTCTTCTCTCAGGGCATTGTTTTTGAGTCTGTGTAGTTCTAATAAGGATTGTTTTTTTTTTTCATTTCTAAATTAGGTGACTTTTCTGTCCTAATTTGTCTACCTAATTTATTCAACTTTTTAATGAAACATTTATTTAAGTACAGCACTTGCAACACTAGTGATCTGCACACTACATAGTATGATAAATGCTCTCTCCTCCATACACTAACCTCCTTGCATATATGGCCCTGTACATCATGTCAACATGAGCTCATCGTGTGTGATCCCTGCTCTAATGCTTTTGTCCTCGCCATGTAATGAAAAGGTGAAGGACATCCCCGAAGAAGCTCCTCCTCACTTCTCCAACCTGCTCCAACTCACATTTTTCTATCAACTGCTCTAATAATGAAGGTACACGGTGTTGCAGACAGAGGAGATATTTCCCTAGTCCATAGTCTGCCAAAGGGCTGCATTTTAAGCTCCCATCTCATCCATCACACTCCAACAATAGAGATGTCGCTCCCTCCCCAGACAGCTGCTCTCTCACACCCCCAGAAAGAGTGGTTGTGGATATGTTCCTCTTTATATAGGCAACGATGTGCACAATAACGTTTTATCATCAAGAATAAGAAGCAGCATCTTTACAATGAATCAAGGCGGTATCAGTATTGTATTATGAACTGTACTCATTTGTATAGCATTGACGAGATTGATTATTGCTTTGTTGACAGTGACATGTCATCTCCTCCGTAATCTACCCAGGGAACTTTTTAATTAGAAAAGAAATTACAACCGTGGGCAGAATAATCACGAGTGGTGATAGTCAGTCAAGAAAAATCTGAGAGCCAAATAAGTGCATAAGCAGATGGGAAACTGGAGCCCTGAAACACCTACAGAAATAAGTGATATGATAATGCATCTTCTCAGGTTGTATATCTGGGAATATTTGAAATGTGATATTTTAATAAACTTTGTTTAGTCTTTTCCAATGGAGTTTTCACAAAATTAAAGCAAAACCAGAAAATTAGTACATAGTACATCTATGTCACATTTCAATTTTTATTTTATTTTTGATTATTGAAGAAACATCACAATTATAACAAATTTTACAATAATACAATTCTTAATTCAGTGTCATTCAGATTGTCTGACCATTCTTATAGTGGTGCCCAAACATTTTACCCTTGCAGGCCAAAGTTATTACATGTTGTACATGTACATGTTAGATGCATGCACAGAGCCCAACCTCATCATCTTTGTTTATAAAATGTATCTGCAATAAGATTTATGCCTGAATTGTAAACTGATTTGGTATCTCATGCAACTATTTGACAGTCTTTATAGTGCTGAGATGAATCAAAGTAGATACTCCTTATAAATCTCAGGAACCCCTCCGGGGCGAAATTAGACCCCCTGGAGGGCCAAGTTTGGATCATGGCCCCCACTTTGGGCACTCTTGTTATAGTATGTGATCTGCTTTAGTAAATCAAACTTTCTGAATGATACAAATTTAAATGCAACATAACATCTATGCAGAATACAGATGTCATGTTTCAGTTCTTGTTTGCATACTTGAGTGAAATACTTGAGTATCCTATAGTCCTAATCCTATAGTACAGTTTGCATCATAAAATCCTGATAATACTTTACTCGTTTACATTTGAGACAGCAAAGTGATGGGTGGCTGCTAATGAGGAGGAAGTGAGCCCTGACTCTTCAAAGCTTGGTTCCTTTTATGGTTCTTGTGATAAAAATCTAATTACCATAATTGTAGCACTAGTTCAATGTTTTTTATGTGAGCAGTTTTCATAGTTGTTCTGTTTAATGCGTTTTTAAAATGAATAACAGACCAATCACTTTACCTCATGCGGAGAGAGTTTTTACAATGAACTTTAAATACAGTTGACTGCATTAATTTTGGATCTTTCACACACTGGCAGGACGTCTAGGCAGTAAAGTGTCATTTAGTCATACAAAACAATGTGATGCCTGGGTACAAACAGATGGACTAACTTGCAAGCCTATTTATACTTTGCTTATGTGCCTAACGGGAGGGTAACTGACACAATCTTGCTTCTACCTCAATATGCAAATTACTGCACAATTGTATTTGGGAGAAGATTTGCTATGGAGATCTTTGGGGTAAAATTGAAAACACTAAGCAAGGAATATCTTAAATAAACAAGAACGAGATTCAGACATTTGCAATTTGTTGTCATATCACCCAACCCTAATTACTACTGTGTTATAATTTTTTTTTATAATGTGTTTAAATTTTTTCTGGCTGCTTCATAGTACACTAAATAGAGATTGATATTTGACTAATATTTATTAATTCCCTGGCTGTCAGTAAATTGAATATAACTTTGCTATTCTTGCAGTCTTGTTTTGGATCAATTTGTTTTGGATAAACATGACTAAATTGGACAGATAAGACTCACATCCCGTCCATCCCCTCTCAGTGACCCTGGCTGCTCACCACAGGCTCACCGGACCAGTGTGTACTTGTGTGTGTACATCTCAGAGAGGAGACCTTGCCATCTTGCCCATTTCTCAGTGGTGCTACCATCTGCCGGCCGTCCTAGTACAGACCAGCACAGCACGACTCTTCACACACACACACACTCCCCATACCCCCTGTCCCGCCCGTGGTCTTTGGTCCAGGTGGCTTCTCACCAAATGACCAACAGACGATGGACAAACATGCAGCGGCCTACAGTATGTCCGCTCCACTGATATTTCTCCCTCCGCTACACTTGATTATTGTGGCAGTGGGGTGTTGTCTGTTCCTCCGCCTGTTCTTGCACCACTGAGTTTATTTTGTCGGCTTGGATTGAACTTTTGTGTGAAATGTTGGATGCTGGTGAAATTATTTTTACAGCTCTATATGTGTTTGTTCTTTATATGTATCCTCTGCATTTGACCCATCATTCAATGCTGCTGGGGCAACCTGTCCAGAGCAGTGTGGGACCACAGTGGAGTATCTGGGAGTAAGGCTGGGCAATGTGGATCTTCTATTCTGGTTACACCATCATATCGTCATTCATGGTGTTTTTGTTTAATGTAGCTTTATGCTAAAATAAAATAACAATTTTCTCACCCGCACCCCTTATGGGTCAGCTTTCGTCATGCTCTGAGTGTGTGGCAGGTAGATTTAAGCAAGATGGCTTTACTTACCTCTTAAATACTGAATAACACTATAAAGAAACAAAATTATCTGACTATAAGAAAATCGTGATATGAATTTTTTGGCATGTCATTCAGTCCTATCTGGGAACCTTCTCTAGAGACAAGAACTTGGTTAGGAAAACCACAGCACTCCCCCCAAAATTGTAAAAAAAAATAAAAAAGTTAAATAAAAAACACAAAATGCAAAATTAAAATTCTACACAAACCTCATCTGTGCTGTTTGTATTGGATTGTTTTTTCTGTGTATTCCTTTTTAAGTTATGTATCTAAACTTACAACAAACTCATTGTCTTTGTATGCATGTTGAAAATGATGTATTGTATGTACCGTCTGCATGTGTTGCTTTTTGCCAATACGACTCCAAACAGCTTTCCTCAGAGGGGTGTCATATGGCAGGCCTGCGTGTGTGAAGCAGGGGGAGGCTGTGCGCATGGGGGCGGATGAAGGCAGGGATAAAGTTAAAAACAGGAGGAGGGGAGTCAGCCTGCTCTGTTCTCTGCTTTTTGCCTTTTGTTCTGGGAGATAATAACTGTCTCCGCCCCCTGACTCTAGAGAACCTGCAGGGATAGCCCCTAGTATTGAGAAACATGAGCATCCTGCAATCCAGTTCTGCTTATGACAACAGAGGACACCAATCTAGTGGCCTGATTTCCATGGTGTCTTGGAAGCATCTGCAAGCCACATGACTCACTGCAAATTAAGGAAAAAAGTGCTTGGAACAGCAACAGTGTCAGATAACTCATTGTCAATTATGAATGCCCTAAATTTGGCCTACATTGCTTTTAATTCAGGCCAAAACTGGGAGATAGGAAAACACACACACACACACACACACACACACTAGGACAGCCAAGAGCCCGGGGTGGCAGTTGAATGTCCTTTTCCACCCAAAACATAAGAAAAAGGCATAAGTGGCCTCGATTTTTAAAATGCATGTTATTTTAGCATGGTCTTATCCCTCTGTTATAAGGGGAGCATAAAAATGGACACAATGGATAACCATGAGAGGTGTAAAAAACGTTGCTCCGTTTGCTGTGACCTGCTTGTGTGGAACAGCATCTGCAACCCACATAAAATCTAAAAATAATGCACCTATCATTGACTGCTACTATGCTGTGGCCTGTACATGAATCGAAGTGTGTGATTCAGAGCATGTTTGTTAGGGATATAGCTCCACAAACATGCAGCACTGAGAATGCACTGAAATAGGTTGACTACATACTGTATACTTGACATTATTTGACATTACTTCAAACAGGCTACCTTAAATTGTGGTGGTGTAATAGACTGCAGGCTTTGCTGCTGTTAATTTTGGCTGCAAGAGCAAGATGCAGAAGACTGAACTAGTTCTTCAGTGACAGATGACTCAAAGATGCGCCAATTGTTCCTAGGAAGAGATCTCCTAATTAGAATGGCCTGTTGTTCTGTGCATGCAGTGTTAACAGTGTGTCCAGAGACTGTGATGCAGGCCAGTCTAAAGGCACTCAGAGGGCTTGCACAACGTACTGTTTTAGACATGTCCACTTCATTATTTTCACCCATAGCCAAGTGTGTGCACATACAAGTTACATTAGGAGTGTGATATCAGTCCATGTATTTGTTAAGGTAGACTTTTGTAGTAATATCTTAGGAATTAACTGCCTTCAAAATGTTATCTGTGAGAGATAGCATCGACTGACCTGGTGAGGCCCGCCCTACTGCAACAGATGCCAATCAAGAAAATTGATGACAGTTGATACCCGATGTCCCACAAGGGAAGGAGAGGATTTAGTATAAGTTAAGCAGATAAATATCTTAACCACTGGCGCACGTCAAAAGTGTCACCTCTTGGAGGTCTCTGCTGGGATTTATGTATTTATTTACGTTTAGAAAACTTATGTCATTGACTCATGTCATTTTGAGGGTTCCAGTGCGTATTGGGACCTAGTTTTGACTGCACAAGACACATGGGAACATGTTACTTTCTGTGAGTTTGGAAGTTAACGATTTGTCCATTTTTCTATGTAATGCGAGGACATCGCATCTTGTCCTTCCCTCCCTCTGCGCCTCGCTTTTACCCTCCGTACAGGTGCGGGAGCGCAGCGCCTGGATTCGCTCCTCCAATTAGGAGCACGGAGCGTGACCACGTGAACAAATCCTGTCATCTAAATTCCCGATGAGCGGAGAGGCTCGGAAGAAGCGGTAGCGCTGAGAGCCAGAGCCGAGAAGTCATAGGACAGCCCGGACATGTGCAGGTAAATCGCTTTTCTACATAGCTTCACACTAATTGTGCGCGCATCCTTTCTCTGGCTCTGTTGGGACAGTGTATGAGGGAGGGACATGCCTGCGGGACATCAGATTTGGTGGAGGGGGGGGTTCAGATTCGCTGGATGGGGGTTCTCGCGTCTTGTTGCGATCTGCGGACAGGACAAACGCATCACGGGCCGGTTGCTCTGCACCGTCTGCGCATAAAACTCATCCGGGCAGCTCCTCCCTGGTCTCTATCTCTCCCCACACGTCTCCCAGCGACACGAGGCTATTGATAGTTGACAGAAGCCGTGTAATCCCGGACTAATCTGGTTGACTGGCCACAGCCATTTGTGGGGAGCAAGAATGTTGCTTGAACTTTATGTTGTTTCGTTGGTTTGTTTCAGTAGTGACGCAAGCCTGCCTTGCGACGCGCATTGTATGAATAGAGGAGAGTGCGAGTGCGATGCTGCTTTGGTGCTGCATTCAGCCAGGCAGCAGAGGCAAGCTTTTATATGTGAATTATTTATAAGACTGTCTGGAGGAGAGCAATGCTTCACGGAGATGGAGAGCGACATAGGCACGAGATTCTTTTTTTTTTTAATTTCTGATCAGAAAAGTGGCACATCCCAGCCCGATCTAAATAGCCCTTTTTCGCGGTTACAAGTATTTATTAAATAACCCGAGCAGTTCAATGGCTGACGCACAGTCATTAAGCCTGAGAGTATTGAAGAGGGTTCTCATTGCCATTATCAGCGGCAGATGTGTTTATGTTGTGTCCCTGAGCTCAGCCCGGGAGCCCGCTGTCACCAGAGGCTGCGGGAACTTGTGATAATGACTCTCTTCAGCGCTCTGACACTGACGAGCGCTGATCTCAGATAAGGCCTTTCCTTTTAAATAACCATACAAATCTTTGACTTTGAGTATGCTCAAATGCAGGCTGCTCTTATTGGCTCACATACCATCTTATTTCTTGTAGTGAGTGTTATTTTTATTTATTTATTTTTTTTTTTTTTTTTTTGGGGGGGGGGGGGGACATACATATTTTTCTTAAGCTTTTTCACATAGACTTTGTCCTTCTACAATTATATCTTTACAGAGGTCACTGGCAATTGCTAATAACATAGCCTCTGTGCAGTCAACCACACTACACCACCAAGCAATTAGTCTTGACTTTTACAAAAGTTGTTTTAAGAGAGGTTTTGAATGGTCCCCTATATCTCTGGAAGGTTGCCTACTATTGCTTCAAAATGTTCTCCCCGTGCTTTTATGTGTCACGGTGT